>BGPR01000110.1:4534-57775 GCA_013235015.1 Araneus ventricosus | reverse complement strand
GCTTTTATAGCGATACCTTATTTACATAATCCTGAAAGCTAATCGATGCTGTTGCAAATGCTTGGTGGTTAGAAGTAGTGAGAACCAACCTAACAAAATGTCTGGGTTCGAAAAAGTTCGGGCCTCGATTTAAGATCAAGTTTCCTAACAGTTCCAATAACACTATTATTTTCAATTTTTTTCAACTAATAACTGGAACGGTTCTGTTGGATTTAAAACAAGAATGGCTAGAATATCTTTTCCCGGTTTTTTTAATTCATTTTTTCCTGGTCAGTTGAAAGATATTTTTCACTAGCGAGCTTCCTCCTGCGACACTCTGTCCAGAACGTTGTCAATTTCATTGGCCGGCGGTGCAGAGTGCAGGTGATGTCATAACCTTCAATTGAATAACTTTGATATTATTTTCGGCAGTATCTTAACATGTTTATTGTCTCGAATATTTTACTTGCTGTATAGTAATGATTTTCACGTTGGAATTTTTTAATATTGTTTTGGATTAACGTTCTCTGTACTGTTTTTCTACAGTTAAAATGTCATTATCAAGGGGGGAAAATAAGCAGGAAAATCAATAATGTGTATCTTTTGTTTTCAAAACTTTTTCATGTCATTGTGGGTGTTTCCCGATTCCACGGGCAACGCTGTCCGCATACTGCTAGTGTTAAATAACATGGAAAGTAGAAATTTAAATCTTTGAAAAAAAACTTTAAAATATGATAAGTCATTTTTTAATGAAATCTGATTTATTGTTATTTCATACTAATATTTGGACACAAGATGCAGCTCTGGTCAAGTTAACAAATTATTTATTTTTACTAGAAAACTGTTTACAATAAATTATTTTCCATAAAGAAATAGGTTATAAATTATCAATAAAAATAACACATTTTATTGATACATAAAACATTTATAAATGAGAATGTATCAATTGTGTTTAAAGTTTTTTTTTATATATACAAGTATTGCAAGGGTCAAGTGGTATACATTAAATAAAATGCAGTATATTTTTATATACAGTACAGCTTAGTACTACATTATTCCGTGATCAACAATTCTCTAAAATACTCCTCTGATAAATAGAACATTAATTTGAAATTTACTTTTTCTGTAACATTTAAAAGTTAAATTTTAAACATTTGCTTTAGGTACAGTTATTTCATGATAAAACCCTGATTGTTGGAACCTTTACTATTTAGATTAAAAATTTATACATTTAGCAGCAACTGCTTTACTTTCTTTTAATAGACAAAAATAAGATACATACTTTTTTAAATTTTATGCAATACATATTTGCCAATATAAATTCTCTTGCGAATATTTCAAATTGTAAAGAAGTCATGAATTTAAGTAGAATATTTTTAATATAATAACATAAGCAAGTTAAAATCAAAATTCTGAATAGTTCATGGAAATATTGTTATACATATATTTTTCACAACTCGTTGCAAAATACAAGTACTTAAAAACGTGTCAGGAGAGCTATGGACTCTAAAAAACATTTTAATTAGACAAGATTAAATATTCATATAAATGTCATTTTACAATAAAAGTAGAAAATATTTTTCATATTCGTTATAGTCATGCTGATAAACAACACAGCTGTATTGTTTGAGTAATTCTGTTATGTGAATATTGTATTTTCTTTAAAAAATCAACTATAATTAAAATAACAAAAGACAATTTCATAGCTGCCTTTGCAAGATACTTTTGATTAAGAAACAGAATGATTGAAAAAAAATCCATAAAACTTTAGGAACTAATATGAATTGTATACACTGAAAATGCAAGATGTTTTTGTTAATAGAGCTGTATTTGTTAACTGGAGTTTTTCACAGCATTACTCATTTTTAAACTGGCATTGTACTTAAATGATGTCCAAATAATATCAAGCATGAAGTTCTTTACAAATTTCTTGATATTAAAATTAATATAATATGTCAATAGCTTTTTTTAATGATAAATATTAAACATACAACAACAAGTTTTGATTATAAATACACAAACTTAGCATATAATGCCTGAAATGGGTCCACCATCGATTTTGATTGTTATACAGCTCTAATAACATTAATGTAAGTAGGAATCAAAGCATGACTAGGTCACAAAATAATAATGTAACTGAAATGAATATACAGATAAAGGAACTCAAAATTTAAATAAAACATTCAGTAATGAATTTGTAATTATGAATGACATAACCATAGAAAATACCACTGTTCTATGTGGTTAATTTTCAAAATAAAAAAGCATCTTCTATATTTGTAAGAATAAATTGAAATAAAATTATAACCCAATTATATTCTTACATTGTTCCTGCATCATTTTGGACATTATCTGCAAATAATAAAATGGTCACATTATACAATATTTTATATTAAACTAATTACGGTATTCAATTTTTAGGTAAACAGTAATTTATCATATTCCATTTGAACCATGGTGGATTACATAATATAAGAATAATAACTAAATGACACACACACTTTCCAGAAACATGATAGGAAAAATATTAATTAGTTAAATTTATAATTAAAAAATTACTGAAGGAAGAACTGAACAAGATTTAAGTTTTACTTTTTATCTGACACAGTCATATACTATTTGAAAAAAATTTAAATTTTAATTGAAGTTTTTAATTCATTTGTTGTAATAATAATAAAAAAATTCAAAATAACACATTACCATAAAACATATTTACTAAAATATTATCTGATTTTAGATCTGTAAATCATGCACATTTAACATTTTCTTAGATATTACCGTTCGCAAACATCAAGTTATAAAATTGTAGTACTTATAAAATCTATACTATGCATGCATTACAATTTTCTAATATCAGTGATTTTGTAAATTTTCTACTTGTAACTATCAGAAATTATACATTTTGCATAACAACAATAAAAATAGATTTATTCCATTAAATGTAATAACAGATCTATTTTTTAAAAATGCCTAAAAGTATACTGAAAAGGGAATTCAATAAATTTAGTTGAATTTTTAATTAACCTATGTTCTGAACAATAAAATTGTTCTATAATACTGTGTATATTAAGCCAGATAAGATTGTCACAGCATATTTATATGGTACAACATTATTTCTGGTTAAACACTTAATAAATAGTAACTTATTTTACTATCCGAAGTTAAATGTACTATTTACAAGCATGAAATTACCTATTGGATAAAATAATTTCAAAATATTTTAACTTTCAAAATAAAAATTAAGACTAAAATTTACAAGAAAAAATATCAGTGATTTTCTAAATGAATTATAATAAAATAATCAAAAATGTTAACATAATTATATTAGCATACTAGGAAATCCTAAAACTATATTTACAAATTATTTATTTGTTTAATAATTTCTACTAATTTTTTGCACTTCCAAAAGTGTGCCATACCTTTATTTTCTTTAGAACAAATTAGAAAAGTGTGATTATTTTAAAGCAAAATTCAAGGCATCTTGAATAAAATTTGTAATAAAAAAAAACCACTAAACTGGTCAATATATGATACAATTTTAAATCTAAAAAAAACCAAAAAATGTTAAAATGTCATAGACTACAGAGAAAAAGTTTATTCAAAGGCAGTGTAATTTTTTTCCCACTTTCACAAAGCTACTCTATGTTTTGTAGCCTCTTTCAAATTCACAAGGATATGAGTAATTTTGAACATTTCTATTCATTTTTGAATATATTTACAAACATTTAGAATATTTCAGTTCCACAATTTCAAACTTTCATGCAATTAAATACAACATTATAAAAGAAAATATTTCCAACTACTTAAATATTTTGTAATAACTCTAAATAAAAAATTCCACTAACAATAAACAAAAAAAAATTAGAGTAGCGACAATTAAGTATCTACACATAATGATAGTATTTAGTGATATATGCAAAATAACAACTACCATTCTTGTATCTGATACTTAATAGTAAATAACCAAAGGAATTAAAGAATAAAGCATTACACTGGTTACTATAAAAAAACTTCAAACATCAATCGTGTCAACATTTTTATTTGCAAATTTGGCAATCATGATAACCCAGCCTTTCATTTTAAGAAGGTGACAATAAAAAGAACACATTAAGTATTATATTTAAAAGCTACACTAAACAAATAATCATTTTAGTTTTAATAAAAATAAGCATCATTTAGTAAAGATTTTATTTCACAAATAATTTCTAACTTTACTGATAAAAAAAAACAATATGAATCATTTGAAAGACAATGAATTTTATAATTTTTTGTTAACAGTAATCTTCCTTAGTAAGATGGAGAAATTAAATTATCAGATCTAACTTTATTAAAAATAGAAACAAAAAAATATTCAGAAACAAACACAATTCTATAACATACTATGCAGATAAATGCTCTAAAACATGAAAATGGAACATAGCTTACAATTAAAATCAAGTATGACTAAATATCAACAACTTTAAAAACAAAAACAAAACAAACATTAAAAATAGATATTTGTTCAAAAAGTATGCTATTAATAAAATATCACACATAAGTTCAAGTAGCAACTGGCAAGTTATTGCACCTTTTCAAGGGATATCATTTTTAACAATTAATGTCATTCTATTAGTATTCAATAAAACCAACATTTTAAAAGCAGGTATGTTTACCAAACAAAGTGAACACAGTTTTAAAAACATATCCCAGAATAGGCTTTTATCAAGTCTGACCTACTTTAAAATAAAGAAAATAAAATTGCCAACTATAATTTTTAGAAAACCACGAATAAAAATGAAATGTATTCAATTAAAATAACTTCTGTACATTCATTATTTTCTATTACAACCACATTTACAAACAAACATGCTCCATATAACTTTTTACATGACATCAAAATGTGACATCTGTCTTTACAATAATATTACACATAATACAAATACATATTTATATAGACTTGCTAATAAAAAGGTCTCAGTTGAATAAAGGAAGATTATAGAAGTTATAACCTCGACGACCTTTCACTGCACAGTAGACATATACCACATGATAAGCTACAAGAGAAAGAGCGGGAAATGGATCAGTTTATGCAGATGAAATAATATCACATTTCCTCATAATTCATCAAAATTGCAGTAATCATAGTCTTTCACGGAATAAATGCAAGAAAAAGCTGATAATCAAATCCCATTCTTTTTACTAAAACAGTAATTTCCATTAATATTAAAACATTTTTTAAGAGATCTAATTACGTTTTACAAATTCTCCATCAGTAAAATGTTTTTAATAAATAAATTGTCCTATCAATTTATTCAGAAAACCTATGCAATATTATATGAAGATAAATTGTTTTTTCTTTCAGGTGTAGAAATAGAAAGATAAGCATACTATTTTATGAATAAACTATTTTTAATGCATATCAAATAACACCTGTGGATTTTGACAGACAGATGTATAGTAACAAGTAAGATAATTATGTTTTATTCATAACTTTTAGTTATTAAATGTAAGCTTAATACAAACTTCCTAAATGTTACTCATTAGAGAATTAACAACATTTTGAAATAGGGGTAAAAGTTTACACAACAAAATTAGAATTCATGAAAATATAAAACTATTTTAAATTTTACCAGAAACAAAGATTACAAAAAGTATCATAAAAAACACTCACCTCCAGGAATAAAGCAAATAGCTCCAGCAATAAAAAACACGAAACTCTGGACGCCTGAAAAGTAAAAATTCCAGCATTTAATAAAGCAATTTTTGAAACAATACATGATTTCTATCCATATTGAGGAATCTAAAAGAGGAGAAAAAAATTCTACTGTAAAGGAAACATTCATTATTTTTGTACTGAAAAAATCATTTTCAGATTACATTTATATTTCCTTAAAAAAACAAAGCATTTAAAGTCCTCATTTCAAAATTCACAATTCAGTTTATTTGACACACGAGGGTTATTTGTTAAGTCCATGAAAAAAAAAACAGAAAAAAAAAACAGAAGAAAATAATTTTTTGGTATAAATAATATTAGTTTTTAAAAATAATCTCCTTTGAAGTTTTATACACTTATTTTGACAATATTATGGTTATTTTATTACATTTAGCCCTACAAAGTAGACAGTTGTTTTGCCAATCACCTCATGTTCAATGAAAATTCCTATTGATCATTTTTTTTCCCATCTTTAGGAAAAGGTGAATACCAAATGAGCTAAATAGGGGGATGTGGAAAAACTTGTAGACTAAGTGGTGTAGTTTTGCACAAACAACTGCAGAAGTGTGAGTTGGTGCATTACCATGGTGAAAAGGTATCTTCTTTTCTGCTATGTGAGGTCTCTTTCCTTTATTTTATAATTTAAATGATTCAGAAAACATAAGCATGCAAAGAAGTATAATACTGTTCAGCAACTGTTTTGGCCTTTTCCAAAAGTCTAGAAAGATTATATCACAAACATCACAGAAGACTGTGGCCATAACCTTTACAGCTGAAGACACCTTTATCGCATTTTGGAGGGTAGATTCCACCTGTTGTAACCCATTGTTTTGATTTTTCCTTTGTCTCAGGATGATAGTGATGAATCAAAATGATAGTTTTATACACTATGATAAAACAATGCAGTAGGACTGTGCCGATTTTCGATGCATCGAAAATATCGATGTTAGTTAATCATCACCATTCCGATGTTTATATTGTCGTTTTGAGCGAAGCATCGGAAATTCCGATTTACCCGCGATGTGTACAATGCTTCCCGATGCATCATAGACATTGATGTCCACACGCACCACGAAGAGCATTGTTCCCGATCGCGCATCGATGACCGCAAACGCGAGGTATTTCCCCGATCATCAGTGATTACCGTGGCGTATCTTTCCCCATGTTTCTTCCATCGTGATTCATCATGCAGAGACATACGTTGCAGATCGTTGTGCTGACACGATGAATCCCGATGTAACCGCGAATGAAAACGATGAAAATAACTCGATCTCGAGAATTGAGGAAGCGAAGTATTTTGTCTATTGTAGAATCTCTCAGTCATCAAACATGCATTACTTCGTGTGGCCTCGTATAAATTCTCTGATGTTGTTTTAAGTACAAGAGTATAATTATCAATCCTGCCATTCATCGTTTGGTTGAAGAGAAGATTGTATTGTTTTTAATATACGATTTATTGTTGATAACTAGACAAATTTATAGTATTTTTTGACACTTTATTTGTTAGGTAACTAAGGATTGAGTTTATTATAAGCATATAAATGCCTTAATCAACCACTCAAAAGTGTAAGAATACAAAATTAGGCAATAGTAGGTGCGAAACATTGATGTATTGAAATATCGCGATGTTAGAGTGGCGATACATCGGGATGCTAAAACTTGTACATCGCCCAGTCCTACAATGCAAAAACTCCTCTGGATTCCGATGGCACGTTGGGAACATTCGTTGCGATTCTTCTTGAATCCAAAATAAGCCATTGCTACGCCCATCTTAAGGAGAGGTTTCTAATATGTAACTATTCATGCAAAATATTATGTAAACAGTCATCTGATATGCCAACAGTCTCGGCAATTTCATGCTCTTTCACTCTTCTGCCATCAATCACTACGTCATGGATTTTTCCAATGATTTCTTGAGTAGTAAACCGCAACAGAATGTCCTACATGTTCAGCGCTACATGTGCTCATATAGCCACTTCGAAAGTTACCAAACCTCTTACAAACTGAAGGTGAAGAGTCACCTTAGTATCTATCAAGCTTTGCTTTAGTTTCCTTAGTATTTTCCCTTTCAGAAAATGTTTCATGACTACAAGAAATTCTTTTTCATTCATCTTTCAGAAATCATGGTACTTGATTGATTCAAAAACAAGTCAGTCACTAGATATATCTTAGCCTAATAGATATATCTTATAGACACTCTGTGTGACACCCTTCAAGAATTACAGGCAACTAAAAATAATCTTGATACAGTCCAGTGGCACCATATCTTAGACTTTGCATGGGCTAATTGAACAACCCTTGTATTAGCATAAATCAATCTACATTAAGCCATCCACAGAAACTCATAAAAATAAAAGAAGTGGCCTAAAAAATGAAAAAATGATTTTGTTGTTCTTAGTATTTATATTACATTTCCTGGCATATAAAATCTGAGCATTTGAATACTAGCACAAAGACATAATGTAAAAAAAAAGAGAATGTTGCACGTGTTCAAAGCAATTATCATTACATACAACAATACAAAAGATACAGTGATTCACTTTATTGCATTTTAATAATTTATGAATTAAACCAAAAAATATGTAAATGCATGCCAAGTAAACTTACACACACTTAGTTAGAAATGGGAAGTCTAGAATAACTTAAATTTTCAAAATTATCACTTCACTGTTTTGCATTCCCTGTTCAATATTTAAGCCCTATATATATAAAGGAGAAACAATGAAAAAAAATTCTCAAAAATTAACCAGGGAAGGAGAGCATTTCATTTATATTTATCGAAAAGACATTAAATTAATTCAAAAAATTTAGTTAATATATAAAATGGCAAATTTCATTTTAACAAAATTTATGCAGAATTGCTGGGTGTTACAACACAAATTCAAAAAGGTAACACAAGTAGTGAAATTATAATTGTTTTTTGCACAATAAAATGATGCCATAAATTTTATAAACATTGTCATTCCAAACTGCATAGAGATATAGTTAAAAATATATCAAATATGTGATGAAGGATTTTATCATCCTGGCCAGAGAAAAAAAATCCAGCAAAGAGGTGTTTTTGTGATAACTATTCTACAAAAGCAGTAAACAAAGTAAAAACATAAATACATTACTTTTAGATTTTGAATAAGAGATAAATTACCATGGTGTTTAGACATTTTTCAGCCTAAAATCAATTAACTTTTTCCTTATGGCAGTACAATTGTTGTACCAGAAAATTTTTTACCTTTGAATGCGGGTCGGTACAACTGCTGTACCAGACACAGGGGAGGATTTCACTCCCCGCATTAAATGCAGTTCTTCTGGTTTAAGTCCCTGTATCCTAAAGGTTAAGGTATTTCAGATACTACAATGAGTTATTCAAAATTATTAAAGATTTTATATCTGAAATGTTTTATTCAAAAGTACTTAAATGTTTACATCCCACCAAACTGAATTAAAAGCTTCAAAGTCAGTTTCTCTACAGCTCTTGCAAGTTTAATAACATTCAGGATAGAATCACTACATAGTTAAATATCATTTTCACCATTACAAATTTTAAAACGCTTCTTAAGTTTTATGTCATTACTTTCTTTAAAGTAACTATACATATTTTTCTGAGTTCAATACCAGTAACCTTTCTAACAAATCTTTTGAATAGTTACCCAACTATAAATGTTAATTTTAATTTCTCAAATTTATACAAACCCATTTCTGGCATAATTAGAACAACAACACCAGTCACCAGCAAACCTAGAGCAAATAAAATAAAAAAAGATAAATAAAATGTTCAGAAACTTACAAAATCATTTTACATTTTTTTTACTAGGCAGAAATATTATATTAAAGACAATTTTATACATATCGTTTCACATACCTATTCCTATTATAAGTAGACCAAATGCAGCAAACATCACTTTCCAGTTTTCTCTAACTTTTGGGTGCTTCCACCATCTGCAATAAATATCATAAAACATTTTTTCTGTTAATACCAATGAATTATAATGCAGTCAACAGTGCCCATCAAGAAATCTCATCACTAAAATTTTTAGGTATTAGTTCTGAAAATTAAGTAAAATGTATTAGTTTCAGTATCTGCAGTGATGTGTGGAATGTGTCTTAGAAGTGATGTGTGGAATAGCTTTGGTTTGATACCCTCTAAGAGATGAATGTAAGGAAGGTGTAATAGATTATTATGATGACTGATGCTTCAAATACAATTTTTTTACCTATTGCTATAGGATTTTTTTGGGGGAGGGAAGAGTTCATGGTTTCAGTCTAGCTAGTGAGTGATTCATTAGTGGAGTGGCCCAAGTAAATGCAAAAGTAGCAAAGTGAACCAGAGAATAGAGTACAAAAGTGAACAAAGAGAGAATGATAATAAAGCTTTGAAAATATAAAATATCCTCAGCTGTGATAAAGTGCAATTTCTTGTACCTAGCTTCATAAGGAAAGGAGAGGAAGTAGCTGCATAAAAAAAAGAATTTCCAAATCACCTGAATCATCGTCAAACACAGCTAAATTTTTCATTCTGCCCTTATTTTGCAATCATCAAGCAATTTATCTTTGATAATTCTTCTATATGTCATGTATTGTGATAATTTTTGTTTTTATAGCTTGTAGATACTATGATGTATTTTATAAAAATGAGTACATTAAAACATACATCTTTGTTTCTGATTTTTTAAAAAAGTTTATCAGAAAGTAACCGTTTCTTATTAAACTTTGTATTCATCGACTTTTTATCCCAAAATAAAAATTTATTTCCTCTGATAATGCTAACAAAAACAAACCCTCCAAGGCTTTTTTGTCCAAGATTCTAATTTCTAAACAAAAGAAATTTAAAAAAAAATCAAAATAGACATTTCTATTCCATAGTTCACAAGACAATAAGTACTTGAGTGTGACTGTTTAAAGGTAAAAGCTTGAATAATAAAGACATATTACATAAATCTTCATTATAAGAAAAGAAGAAAAAAAATATATGGCCTTAGATAGCATCTAAATTCCACATGAAACTAACAGATAAATTTTTAGCTGAAAGAAGTGAAACTTAATTTCACATATCTTGCATATTGTTGTATTGTTGAATATTCAGAATCACAGCACAAGCTAAATTTAACAATTGGTTTAACCTTTTGACACAAATGCAAATTTACAGAAGCTACCGCAATCAACTTAGCTCCCCTTTTTCCAATCTAATTTCAACATAATAACTTTTGATAACTTGGTTTTGTTATTTGCAGAAAAAACTTGATTCAGATACCATAAAAAACAACACAAATAATTTTTTTAAAGAATGGTCTTGTTCTAAAAAGAAATTTTTGTAAAAAAAAACTAGTTTTGTTTTTTAAAAAAGCCACTACATTTTTATATTAAAGGAAAGCTCTTTAGCAGGGAGTAAAAATAAAACTTACATGGATTTGGCATCAAATTTTTCAGGTCGAATGGAGTCTCCGTGTATTAAAGAATCACTATCCTTTGAGAAACTCTGCAAAATAAATGACAGAGAATTTTAAAATAAATCAAAACACAATATGTTTCATACAAGTGCAATTTAAAAGAATTGAAATCACATATTTTGTATAAATCAATATATATTTTCTCATGGTAAAACTATAGTCTACGGTGTGGTCTGGTTTTCTGCCAATATATATATACAGTAAAAGCTTAACTAACCGGCATGCTCGGGAAACGCCGATTTCTGGATACCTGAAAAGTCCGGATAGTTGAGTGTGACGGAAAAAATGGGGGGGGGCATATAGCCTTTTTTTTTTTTAGATTTTTTCTGCCAAATAATTTGTTTTTGTCATTTTGAAATGTGCATTAAATATAATTTTCAAGAATACTTCTGTATCTTCCATAACGTATCTGCAAAACATATTATGAAGATTTTAATTTAACATTGATGATAAAAAAAAGTATGATCTGTAGCCGAATTTTTACCGTAAATATATAGATTGAAAAAATGTAAGCATATAAAAATAGCCGATGAAACTGAAAAATATTCTACTCAGCAAGAATAATAAAACTCTTTTAAGTGATCATAAACAAATCCCAGATTGAATATCAAAACTAATTATCTTTGAAAAAATCGAAAGGTTTATTGCGCAATTTGCACTCCTGCACGTGATATTACGTAATCGAATTCAACATCTGCCAGTATTCGGAAATTAAATAAATAAAGGAAAAGAAAGAGGCTTACCAATCTGGAGTAACTCCCCATGAGCTTTTTTTATCCGATTCTAATCCTTTAACTTTTTTTCGGTTGGCGATTACATTTTTAGGTCTCGTTTTTCGACAAAAGGCGAGGAACTTTTTTTTTTTTTTGGTTCCCACTTTTTCTTTTGGCCCCCCCCCCCTCCAAAAAAAAGTCTGTGTGCGTCACAGTACTATATATTGCTTTATTGTTGTTGTTTTTCTGCCTTCTACGACCCTCTGTGCGGAGCAGATGTTACATTCCAGAAATAAATTGTCCGCGTGAATGGAACGGCGCATGCTAAATTTTGGAGTGTGGATGTAAAATTTTTAGAAAAAACTCATTTTCTAATTTTTCCGGATAGTTGAATGCCGGATCATCAAGAGTTTACTGTATATACATATATATTGTGCAGCTCTAAACAGCAGCGGTGGCAACTTTTGTTTTTGGTGTGCAGCGATCTTTTTATTGGTTTTTTGCACACACGATGCCTGCGGCATCTCAAATAGGAGGGAATGCGCATGTGATGCCTGTGGCATCTGAAGTGAATACCGGGTAATTTTTTAAACTTAAAGCAAAGCGGGAACCTAGTAGTTTCACTTGTTCATTGAAAACATAAAGCATCAAAACAATCAGAATAAAATATACAGGAAAACACTGAAATGAAAATGCTGGCTATCAAACCCTGATCCATACACCACCACAACACAACAATGATGTCAGCTGTCTTAAGCTGGGAAAAAGTCTCAACAAAACCAACATCACCAGAAATAACATTCCTATTGGCACAAGAATTGTACTTCGAAGACCTTGAAGTCATGGATATCAAGTGGAAGACTTGTAAATTATTACAACAATCAAACAGAGACAGGTTCCTTCTTCAAAACCATCAACACAAGCGAAGAGTCCATCAGTCAAGAAAAATCTGTTGGGAAATGATCACAATTTTCAAAATTCGGGCCAACGCAAAGAGGCAAGCAATTAAAACAAGATGCAAGAAGTGGCGATGCTCAAGAGACCAATAAAAAGATCACTGTGCACCCACAATAAATCAGCGTCAAAGTTGAGGTGCATCTCTTGGCGATTAACAGTTAGCAAAATGAAGTGGCAGGAAGCAAAACCGCACTGCACTCTCCAGTTTAACCTTTCTCACAAATCGAAAATACCAAATTCAGAAATCTTTTCTTTTTCAGTTATGGAAAGAATACAGTATCCAGCATGCTTTCATTTAGTCTGAGATACACTGTTCTGTAGACTGTCTTCTGGGCTAGTTAAGTTAAAGAATATTCCTCAGGAGGCAGACAGAAAAAACAAGAGGGTGTAGGAGGAACAAATTCATTTAAAATATAACACAAACTCTTAAAATATCTTATAAATATACAAACATTTATGCAAACTCTCAATATTTATAGCTCTGTTCAATCTGAACACTAAAAGTATGGTTGCAACATTCAGAATGGGCACATTATATCATCATTACAGAGTCGAGGATGCTGTGCACCCTTCCGTTGGGACAAATTTTTGTATACCATTCACGCAACTGACTGTTAAACTAGTAAATAAACAAAGATCTGGTGAAAATTTGAGAGGGTCATCATTACGTCCCTCCCCTTGTACAGCAGGTTGTGCCTCCCCTTGTGAGGGTGACTCTGCCCCCTGTCGGGCAGACTTTAACGCCACTCCTGATCATAAATTACTATTCATCATTCAACAGACTAAAAATGATTTTTGTCAACAGCGCGTATAGAACTTTTTTCAGCATGTAATTTTTAGCAATGTTTAGGAGAACTGAACTTATGAACTTCATAAGAACTTAAGAAATTAACACCCCATTTCAACTACTAACTGCAGAAAGTCACAAAATACTCATTTTACAAGACATTAAATATATATATATATATACTATCTTTGCTGGTGAAGCAAAATTTCATTTAATTAATTCTAAAAATACGAAGCCATCTCCTAATACACATTTCATGTACAGTTTTGAGTAAAATACATAATACTCCTGCTATTAAAAAGGTTTTGTGATTTGGACTTGTCCCCTTTCTCCAGCGATTCATTTGAAGTACCAACATAATTTATTCCTCCATAAATTTGGTAAGAAACAACCAAATGTTACCAAGTTGGTACCAAATTCACAAAGAATTATAATGATCTTTCTCTGGACTCAGAATGTTTAAAATTCAATTCCTTTAGAAAATTAGTAGCCTGAGTACACAATTTAAAGCTTATAATCAGACAGACTCACCATAGTTGTTAAAAGCAGTTTTATTAGAAGAGTACACAAGCAAAGCATTCTGTTTATTAATCTGAAAAAGACTAATAAACTACTCAATGATAACTACTCAATTTTTAACTATACATATTAAGCTAAATTTTTACGAGCAATCAACAAAATCTACTTGTTTTGTGGAACACACTAAGGTCGAATTTCAACTTAGCTTATAATAAGGAAAGGAGAGATCTATGAAATTAAGTAACAATCATTTTAAATATAGATTTTTATTATGCAGAACACTTGTATTTCAAACTCAATTCTGTTGAATTATACTTTTTAGGATCAAACTCTGGACTATTTAAATAAGTGAAATTACACATCTTGTAGTTTTCCACACATTGTCAACTTGGCTTTCTTTGCTATAACTTCTTTCAATAATGAAGAATAATGTGTGCGAATGTATACCCGTTGGTGCTTCAACAAAAAGAAGTTGAATATAAAGTTTCCAAATATGGCAGGCATATTTTAAATGCTAGTAAATTATATTTGAAAAATATTATTTAAAATCGTAATTTCTATTTCATTAAAGCAAATTTAAATGAAATTCATATAATTCTGCAACTGGTGAAAGCTACCCATACAAATAGAGACACATATCACATTACTGACTGTAATCATTAGACAATTCCATTTATTAAATACAGACATATCACCCCAGAACTCCAAATGAGATTTACATTATTCTTAAAGCTGAATTTGGGATAAACATTTTTTAACAGTACAAATCACATAATATCATACCGATTCTGATTCGTTGAAATCGCACATTTAACTAAATACAATATACACAACTATTTTAATGACTTAAACTTACTAGCTGAGAAATACTTAACAAAATTAACTCTCCACCAATAGAACTTCCTCCTGAAAATTTAAATTAATCAAATAAAAGTTATGGTGATAATAAATAACATATTTACCTATGAACTAACATGTTCATTTCTTCTGAAAATATGATTTAAAAAAAAGAATAAAATGCTTAATCTGAAAGTGAATGCATTGACTTTTTGTTAATCTGATATGAAACATACTCACATCACCAGTTAATTTCAGTTTGCCAAATCGACCTCTGTCCAAAGTTGGATCGTCTATTCTGATAGTTAAGTTCGTGCTATCAGAACGATTACTTCTCACAGGCTTCAAAGGAGTACTTTCGGTAGTTGTACCATAAGTTTTCAAAACATCATCATCCTCAGTTTCAAAGGCATCATCAATAGTAAAGTTCGATTTACTTCCGAGACCCAGCATAGTAAACAACTTCATTCAATAGGAGATACAATATTTCTATAAAGATTTATTTTACCAACAGATGAAATCAAAAACAAAACTTTTGATTATAACTTGTAGTTTTCACTTTAATTTTAGAATCAACAACGCCATAACAGTACTGTTTTTGAAAGAAATGCTTAGATCATTAAAAAAAAAATTAACAAAATATCGCAGTTTAAGACGAAATTGCACGCAGATGCAAAGATTCTTCCAATGAAAACAAATCAAACATGACATCGGTAATCAAACATCTGTGATTTCATCTACTCTCCTCGGATTTTTTTTTTTTTTTTCACTTTTAATTTTTGAAAATACCCGAACAGCTTTTCATATTTAAATGATAATGATATAGTTTGTGGTAATATAATATTTCTGTCATTTTAACGCAAAACTGTAGCAGTAGAAGGCTTAAAAAATTTACTAGCATTTTTATTAATGAAGAATCTTATATTTATTTTTACGAATTTAACACTGTGAAGATGGCAATGGTCGATGATGTTATTGTAAATTTTCGTAAACATTGCGTATTGAAGATTTGATTTATAGTTTTAAATTGAAAAACTACGCATTATGAATAAAATTCGTCATTTATCGTTTTTAACAAGATTTGAAAATACTTTGTTAACAGTATACTATAACCCAGTGTTTATTTTTAAAGCCCGTTTTGCAAGGTAATAATATTTGAATAGTGAAATAATGACAATTACATTTTTCCTTTTAAATGTTGTTGCATTTCTGCACTTTCTATGAATATTTCATTTATTTACCAGGCTCGCAGAAGTTGGAAAATTGGAAACTCCTAAATTAGAAGGCAAATATGATACGGGGCAAGTAAGTTGTAAATTTAATACATATTATGCATTACTGCATTCTCACATTGTAAAGACTCGTCAGGAAGTAAAAAATGCTTCAGGTTTCGGTTGTGGTTTATTCGGACAATTCTTTATGAAATTGTCCGTATGAGTTGATTCAAATTGTCATATTGACTTTACATGTATTGTGACGTATGAGAATATCACATTTATTCTACTCATGTTTTTTTTTTTTTTCCCGACGTCGGAACTTGTTTTTTCACGCCCTTAAATAGTATTATAAAGAATAATATCTGGGTTCTAGAAATTTTGCGAGCACCTCCTTTCAGACTTCAGTTAAAAAAATGTCAAAAGAATAATTTGGAATGTAAAGAAAATCATTCAAATTTACTTACAGTAACGTTTTAAAATAAATCTTTAATTATTTCCCTTATTTATTTTAATTTATTTTCAAATTTCATCAGTCGAAAAATTTTCCGCAAAGAAAAGAAATGTTTTTGATAGATACCCTATCTTGTTGGTGCTGCCTCGTGTACAGTACCTTTCGTAGTTAAAAAAAAAAAGAATTTGAGATGACATTGTAAATTTTCATGCTTAAGCAGAAGAAACAAGGACAAACTTAGTTACTGGGGTTATTCTCAGTACTCAGAAATGGATAAGCTTTTCAGAGAAGACAGCAAATAGGGAAAATTCCCTCAAATAACCTTGATTTTTCCGCTGAAGATGAAGTGTCAAAAGATTAAGTTTGTTGATTAATTTAGATATTACATGCAAAATCAAATAAATAAAAGATCATATTTATGCACTGGAAAAAGTTGTGGTGCTGTAGTTCTGCAGTGTCTGTACACAATCCACCCCTGTCTGCATCTACAATTATTTTTTATAAATATAAAAAATGATTATATTTTGTATATTTGTGCTGGTTTTACAAATTGCATGACATGACTTTTTTTCTTTTAAATTTTTCAATGTTGTTTCTATAATCTGTTTTATTTTCAGCTATTCTTGCATAGAGTTTTTGGGTATCGTGGAGTAACACTTTTTCCATGGATGGCCCGAGTGTATGATCGTGATGTGCCTAACAAGGAAGCAAACAGGTATTTTTTCAGAGCTAGTTGGTAGAAGTTCTTTATCAAAATAGTAATTTACTTTAACCCAAGAGGAAGAGCAGGGGTCATTTTATGACTCCAAGCCCTCGGAAAACTCTGATTAAATAGCCGCCTATTCATTTCTTTCTTAACACTGGCTGTGTTCCCCCCCCCCCTCTGCCTTTTCTGAGTACTTAAAAAGTATTTCCAGGATTTTTCGTCCCATAATACATGTTTTGTCAGTTACTGGGGTTATGGAATGATCCCGTGCGCCCTTCCGTTTGTTCCACAGACCAGTTATTTCACGCAGCTGATAATGTCAGTTTGTCGCTTTCGAGTCTTAAGTATTTACCTGCTGCTCACAATGCCAACCATACGAAAAAGAAATGGAAAGTTTACACAAACTTCTTGCTGAAGTTGAAACTGATGAAGATTCAGACTTTGACAATGAAGACAATGGGTCTGAGGATATTTTAGAAGAAAATTTTTCAGATCATAAAAGTTTCAGCAAACATGATACGTAATCGGAAGAGGATGGAGATTCTGGAAATGAATAACTTAGAATGGTTTTCATCAAAAGATGGTATACAGTGGAGGAAAACAAAATTTAGGCAGAATATTCATACTCGTTGTCATAATATTTACTTGCACTTAACTGGAACAAAAGGTCCAGCGAAAGATGTAACAAATCCTATGAAGAGTTGGGAATTATTCATTCTTGATAACATGATACAGTTAATTGTAGATTGCACAAATATGTTTATCGAGAAATCCACACCAAACTTTTCACGTGAAGACATGCACAAAAAACGGACCCTCTAGAAATCTGTGCTTTATAAGTGGATAATAATGGAGTAGATTTAATTTGTGTTAAGCTATATATTCTTAATGTCTGAATATCAAAAGTGTTATTTTTCTTACTAAAAATATAATGTTATTAACAGAGTATTGTTGAATTTCAGTTTGGGGTCATTATATGACCCCCGCGTGTCTTGATGTTTACTAAGGAGGCAAACATTAAGAGTTGTGTGTTTTCTCTGGTTAAATGATTATGATTTTATCCCCTGAATGTTCTTCTATGTTTGTCATTGTCAAGTTCTGCAATGATGTCTCTTTTATTTCTGTGAAACAATCCCAAATTAAAGAGGGTTTTTCACTCCTTCCTGGAATTATTATTGGAATTCAGGTATTTAAAATAATACAAAAACACATCAAGGTGTTATTTTTTTTTTAACTAGGCAAATAATTTTTTAAACTCAATTTTGTTAATCTTTAATTTTTTTTTTTTTGTGGTTAAATTCGGTCAGAAGTGAAATGCTTTTAAAAAGCAGGTATTAGCCTGGTCGAATATTCGGCTATTCAGCCAAATCACCATTTGTTACATCACTACTGGTAGTATACCAAACTGTGAATCTAGTCTAGAATAAACTTCTTGTTGAAAATAATGCTAGTGAATGGTTTTTTTGTGGTATTCTAATCACACTACATAAGTATTCAAATCAATACATGTGATGGCAGTGACACATAGTGCCAGAGGTGATCAATTAGCTTAGCATGCAATATTCAACAAGGAACGCTCGTATCAAGTACACATGTTGGAATGTGTTATCTAATTATCAATAAGAAGTTAGAACATTAATAAGGTTCATTTTAACTTAGAAAAAATAATATTTTCAATTTCTGAGTGCAATATATTTTTAACTAAAAAAAATTCATCCTTTTTATTGTGAAACTAATTTTATCAAATTCTAATTGTTCATTTCTTCTTTATTGTCTTAGAGAAAGTGAAGAATCTAGTACTAATTATAATCATGTGGGAAAGGAAGTAAAAAGTCATACTCATACTTATTACCAAGTCCTCATTGATTCCAGAGATTGTCCATATGTGGTATGTCACACTGTGTTACACTTTAATGTTAGAAAACTTTATTTTGTAGATTCTAATTGCTTTTTCTGAAATACCTGCTTATGATTATCTTGCATTCTGGCATATATAATTATTAGAGTGGATACTATATTCCTTTTGATTCTCTGTTTGTTTATATTTAAGGAAATTCATCTCTCTGCTGTTTTCATTTCTGTAATATATTTTCTTATCAGAGTTTATAGATAATATTTTAAAATTTTATTATTTTAATCAATTTAATGGCCATCTCTACTAAATGTAAAGGATAAAGTGCATGTGTTGGTGCCCTACAGGGCAGACTGCTGGACTTAGAGTTATTACATTTGGCACAAACATACATTAGAGGGTGGGAATGTGCAACTTGGGGCTATTTTTTTTTGAAAGTCTAATTAATTAAAAAATTAAACAAAATTTTGGCTTTTTTTTCCTTGATAACTTCAGTAAATATTATAGCAAAAAAAAAAAAATTATTTTTACTCCATCTGAAAATTCAAAAAACTATCTTTTCTATTATACCATTTTAGTTGCAATACAGTTTTGTCTCTAATTTTAATTAATTTTTTTAAATATTTTTAGGCATATTTTACAACAAGATTTTCATTGCTATGAGATTCAAAGCATTTTCATTATTAATACAAATTATTTTATCATGGGGTTTTCTCCCTTATTAATAGCCAAGGTTTAAAGATTTGGCTTTGTTTTGTTTTTGCATATTGAGTAGATTTCATTCTAAAGCATGGTTTTAATTATTTTTTTTTTAATTTTGGGGTAGTTACAGATAAGATTTAACTTCAAAAATAAGCAATGAAGAAAATTTTTACAGTTTCTACATTTTTATACACTACACTTCATTTCTTTAATATAATTAGATATATAAAAATATATTAACACTCTTTAAGCTTGAAATTTTGCTTTCTTATTGTAGTGCACTAATATTTTATTGAATCGGAAAACAAAAATTTTTCCAAGATATAACAAAAATTATGAAGCATATTCTTTATTACACAAAAAACTCTGATGTTGAATTATTTCACTTATTATCCTTATTTATTTTATGAGCATGTTTTGATTTAGCGAGCAAGTTATTGGTTATTTGGTTTAATCATTTCCCCCTTCAGTTTAATGCTCAAATTTTAGGTGAGATAGCAAAGAGAGAGATTTGACAGGTGCATAGCATAGTGAACAGAACAGGTGTAAGGCTTCTAAAATAGTGCAAGTTTTATGTCTTTCAAAATTTAAAAATACTCTGCTGCCTAATACCTAAAATTCCCAACACATTAACTGTTTGCTCAAGGTATCTAGTATAGAATAAAGAATGCTTTCTTTTTACTTAATTTGGATACATGATTTATACTTTAGCTTTGTATTTTTAGTTTCTGTTTTCCTTATTGTTCTTATTATTTTAGAGGACTCAAACAGAAGCTGTGACCGTTTTAGGAAATCATGATAACAGTCGCTCTCTCTATGCCATTCCAGGTACTTTTGCAATAAAATATTTCTTGAGCTTTATTTTAATGTTAATTTTCTGTATTTTGTTTTTTACAATCTGTAACGAGAAATAATTTTGTCCCTAACTGCATTCATACATTTTTTTGTTTGTTTATATGAGTAAATTTAAATTATATAAACTATAGCTCATAATGTAATTTCTAATTGTTGATGTAATAATCATTTTGTTAGTTTATCAGATTTTAGAAATACTGCAAATATTACAAAATCTATCACCAGCATTTCAAAAATTCAGAAAAACCCATTATTAATATAATAGCCCAGATGTATCTCTCACTGATCCGGTAACGCTCTGACGTCACCAACAATAAAATTCGTGCCATAGCACTGCGAGACGTTAACTAGAATTATTTCATTGTCAAAGCACCTAAGTTTCAGTAATTTTAAATTTAAAAAAGTAATTGCCATTCTAATTTCAGATTTAATAGCTTTAAAATAGTTAAATAAAATTTGCTTTTGATTGATATAAAATTTTTTTCACTATGCTCAATAGTTCTCGAGAAATTTTAAATTATATCGATCATATCTTTCAAATTAATTTCTTTTTTTTTTTTAAATAGAAAGTAGTAAATCATGTCAGTGGTATATCATGATCTTGATATAGTTTGGATGCCAAGATGCATCTGATTATTTATTGCAATCATGATGATATAATTTGATAATATTTTTTGGCAATGTTTGAGAAGCAGAGAAGTGCTTTGTTTTGATTAGAATTTCGAAAAAGAATTCCTTTGAAATTTTAACTTTAGATTTACGTTTGACAAGCTGAGAATTTCATGGTTATTGAATTATTATGTACATATTTTTTATTATAATTTAACACTTTACAATCATGAATTAGTTTACTACATTTTTTACGATGAATACCGATGAAGAACCCATCGCAAAAAGACGGCGGATGACAAAGGAAAGGAAAGCAAGATGGTTAGCGAGGCAAAGCCAGGAATCACTGGACAGGATTCATGCAGTAGATGCAGCCGCTCATAGAAGATGCATCGAAGCCGAAACTCCATCACAAGCTCAAAATTGCCAAGAAATTCATGCTGGAAAACAATGCCTTCACATCAAAAAACAAATTCTAGCTCAATCTCAAACTCGCAGAGAAGTAAATGCAACCATAGACCCAAACAAAGACTTTGTATGGCACTGGCCTATCAATTACTGGTCTCCAAGAAAATTTCATAAGTGCAAAAATTGTATCTGAATGCAATCATGATGATATTGTTTTCTTTGCCAAGAATTGAATTAGCCCCCAGTGACGTGAATCTACCATTCGTCCTCAATTCCCATTAATTCCAAGTTACGCAATGACTATCAACAAATTGCAGGGGCAAACTTTTGATCATGTTGGAATTTACCTCGATGAGCCTGTCTTTTCACATGGACAGCTCTATGTTGCACTTTCAAGGTCTAGGAACCCCAATCATGTTGAAATTTACACAAAGACATCTGAAGTACAAGGAAAATTGTTAAACAACGAAAAATACTTCACGCAGAATGTTGTTTACCAAGAGATTTTTTGAATAAAGAAATATGTAAATAAAAAAAAATATTTCCTGTCATAAAACATATGTTTATTTTATTTGTTTTCAATCAATGTTAAACATTTCTCTCGCATATATATTTATTTAAACACATCAAATTTGATGGGAAATCTCTTGAATGAAGAGGCAATTTGCACCCGTCATACCATTCATGCATGATTTTCTAGTTTAATAAGAATTCTCATGAATTAAAAGCCAATTAATTTGAACTATAGTTGCAAATCTTTTAAGAAAAAGTTATGTATGAAAGTATATATGTTATTACATTATTGATAATGTATAATCCATAAATGATGTACTCAAAAATTAGCATATCTTGTTGCTTTATTTACTTTCATTATGTAATATTTAACAGCATAATGATATGTTAGAAGGTCTACTATTATTCTCTTTTAAGAACACTCAATCACACCAGTCATCTTAATTATGGCATGCTGTTCAGAGTAACACTTGTCTAATTCTAAGATTCCCATAACATGCAACACAAGTTGTTAATTATCAACTCTTGAAATTGCATCACTTTCAACTTATGGGATTTTTTTGGGTCATGGAAATGTTTCTTCATCTGTATGTGATAATAGTCATAGTGTCTGTTGCCATTTTTCATCACTAGTTTGACTTCTGCCATTGCCATTTGATGAAACACATATGCATAAATGATTGTTATGAAATACTCATTTGTTGTTTATTTACAATTGAAAATATATTGTGATGTAAATGTTTTAGCAATTCAAAAATCTTTTAATTAAAAAATTAGTTTATCATTAGTTCAAGTTTAAGGAAATTCCTATGTAATTTTTTTTTTAATTTTATGATGTGCTTCAGGTATTAAACAAATTTTTAAGGGCTTCTCTAAAATATGTATGTTGTATTTTTATAGACTGTTTTGTAAATTGGTATGTTTTTGATAGGTTTGGATTATGTAGCTCATGAAGATGTGATACCTTATACTAGTACAGAAAAACAACCAATTGCTCATGAATTATTTGATAAATTTTTAATGCATGATCCTGAGAAAGGTAATTTTAATCTGTATTATTATTCACTGTAAACAGCAGAAAACTTTGTTATAATTCATTGTTGTGATCTGTATATTTGATCATAAATGTTATTTTGTTAAATGGCATCTGAAAACTGATTATGCAAGCTTTAATTACAATATAAACATTTTATCTCTTACTAAATTTTTGGTGTAATGTATTTTGCAACTTTTGTCTGTTAGTGTTGTTTGGTATTTCTGTAAAATCTTGATATTTTTATGAAACGGTTCATATGAGGACATATGTCAGTATTGAATCAGTAGTTAATGTATAAGATTTTATAATTGTAAGGTTAACATTAAAATAAATTACAATTTATTCCATGAGCACTTTAAGTTTTAACCTTGTTTCCCTTCCCAAATGTATTTGTAATAGGAGTGTGTATTGAAAAGTAAAATGCATACAAATATATTGAAAAGGGAAATCTGTGTGAGGAAATATAGTTTTATTTAAGTTGATCAACATTGTCTTCATGTAGCTTTTTACATCCTGCAAATAAATTGGCTCTGCAGGCTTCATTAAAACTCTACTGTCGAAAAGAATTACTCAATATCAGTTTTGATATTTTCTGTGCTTTATTACTTGAACATTCCAGTTTAAATCAAAAGTTTTGATTCAGTTTTAAATTTTGATAATAGTTTTGTGATTATGGAATCGATTTAAGAAAAAAACTAAATGGTTGAAAGGATAGAGCTAGAAGTTCTGTGAATAGTACAGCAATTTTTAAAGGTTTAGCCATTTTTTAATGCAAATTATTTACACAAGTTTGCTTTTATCAATATTCACAAAATCACAATAAAAGTCTGCTTTTATCAGTATTAACAAAATTACACTTAAGTGTGTCACCATCACCAAAATTATTCGAATGTTTTAGTGGTGCCAAACTCACCATTGACTTACGAAGCATCGAAATGACCACCATCCTGAAATGGAATCAAAAAATAAAAATCCTTACATATACTTCATTTTTAATGATTTTGAGGAATATTCATGCCTAATTGCCAATTGATTTCTCAAACTGAGTTGTTTATCTAAATTTAGAAATAGCTTCAAAAGCAAATTTTCAAGTGCTTTCGAACCTGGCTGATAAATATTTGTGTCTGTGAAACAGAATAAACATCTTTGTAAATACCATTGGAATATTTCCTCTCTTTACGAGCAGTATTCCAAAATATACTTTGCCTAATTTCTCTTTTGTTCTTCTATTTTCTTTTGTGCGTGCGTGTGTGTGTTTTTTACATATACAAGGTGTCCACTCTTATCATGATCCAATATCTAATTTCTAAACCATTAGAGATAGACATATAGTTTCAATTGCAAAAATGCTTTAAATGAAGGGAAAATTCTGTTTTTTGAGTAATTAAATATCTTTCTGAAAAAGTTACAGATTCTAATTTTTTATACAATTCTCCTGTCCTATCAGTCATATTTAGTAAAATATTTTCACACACTAACATTTTAAACAAAAAAAGTTCCACTCTTCTGTGACTTAAATTGACCGAGTTATGGAGCTTTGAATATTGTTGACTTAGACCACTTTATACCATTTCAATAGCCTCTTCAAAGATGATCCACCAATCAATATGCTGCACTTGCTTGATGAGGCCACTGAATGGTTTGAAATTATGAAATTCAAAGCTCCATAACTCAGTCAATTTTAGTCACAGAAGAATGGAACTTTTTGTTTTAAATGTTAGTGAGTGAAGAATATTTTACTAAATATGACTGATGGGACCGTATAAAAAATTACAATTCATAACTGTTTCAGAAATATATTTATTGACTCAAAAAACAGAAAATAGAATTCTTCCCTTCATTTAAAGCATTTTTCCAATTGAAACTATATGTCTATCTCTAACGGTTTAGAAATTAGCTACTGGACCACGATAAGAGTGGACACCTTGTATATAATATACTTAAGTGCATAATTTCAATATGATTAAATGTATTATTTTAATACGAAGTGTGTTCAACAAGTAAAGATGCAATGCGTAGAAGATGAAACAAAAAGTTTTTGTGAGCACGTTGGCAACACGGATTGTAACCTTGAACCTTCCGTTTTTCCCTCGCGGTCATTCGTTATTTCTACGCTGAGTCTGGCTGGAATAGCTCAGGTTTATAATGGCTGCATCAATTCAAAATCCTGCCAAATGTGAGGTACTTTCCGTGATACGTTTTCTTCATGCAAAAGGTGAGTGTCCAGCGGATATTCATCATCAAATTGTTTCCGTATATGGGAACATTGTGAATAGACACAATGTTATGAAGTGGTGTCATGCTTTCTTTGAAGGTAGGACCAAAGTTCATGAACACAGAACTGGTAGGCCATCTGTGATATCTGATGCCCTTCTGCGAAGAACGGAGGAAGCAATTCAAGCAAATAGGTGTCTCACATTTAGAGAATTGCACAACATACCGGAAGTGTCTATGACAACTCTTCGTGAATGTGTTACTGTGACTTTAGGGTACTACAAATTGTGTGCACTCTGGGTTCCAAAAATGTTAACTGAAGAACGCGAAAAGAAAAGGGTGGGCTTCGCACTCGTCTTCCTCACATGCTATGCAGAAACAGGTGATGAATTTCTTAATCACAATGTTACTGGTGACGAGACATGGGACCTTGCACCTAGCGACTTCCACTTATTCCTTTACCTGAAGAGACATCTTGCAGGACAAAACTTCCACGACAATGATGAGATGAAAAATTAAGTTAAGATGTGGTTTCGACAACAGGCAGTAGACTTTTATGACTGAGGGATACAAAAGCTTGTACCCAGACTTATCAAATGCTTGGGCAATGGTGGCAACTTTGTTGAAAAATAAGGTTTGTACCAGTACGTAATTTGTAATGGACGATTAAGATGTTTTTGAATGAGTATGCGGCATTGTATCTTTACTTTTCGAAAACACCTCGTACGATCAATCATTTATCTTCAAGCATTTCATAGTAATTTTCATTTCATAGTTTTCATTTTTTAGTTAATATAATTTTGTGACTCTTTTCCTCTGAAATTACTTTTAAACATGAGTTTTTGTAGCATTCCATTTGTTTCTCTCTTTGCTTATTGTTGTTATTGCAGTTTAGTTATTTTTTTCAAAAATCAAATTAAATTCCTGATAAATTATGAATAATTATTTCAGATCCCCCTTTCAGTGCTCGTGAAACATTAAGAGCCTGGCAAGAGAAAAATCATCCTTGGTTGGAGCTTTCAGATGTACATAAAGAAACCACAGAAAATATTCGTGTTACAGTTATACCTTTTTATATGGGACAAAGAGTATGTTTCCTTTCATTCTCATTTAAGTGCTAGATCATTTTTTAAGGCATTTGCCTTTAAATCAGAGTTCATGTATATTTTAAATTACTGTTTTAAATGGCATCAGTAATTTTTTAAAAATGTATTTTTTTATCTTTTTAATTAAATGTATCTATTTCATTTAAAATTTCATTTGCTTATTTTATCAGGTTGCTCAGAATGCCGGTGTTTATTGGGTAAGATGAATTGTTCATTAATTATTTATTACAGTAAAGCCCTGGTTATCCGAAATGCCTCTGAAATAGCAAATTCAAAAAACACATACTGTACTGCATGGAAATAGTCATGAAGGTGACACTTTTTTGCAATGATATCTCCATATTTTTCTTTTAAGATTTCCCAAGAAGGTCAGTGATTAATTTTAGAATGCGGAAACTGAAATTAAAGGGTATTAACAAGATTAATTACGATATTGTTTACCTGTGCCTGTCAGGCACATTGCATCTGAATTCGCTGGTGCAGATATTGTGCCTAGCAAAGGATTAACTTTAATAAAGTTAAAGTGTAGCCTACAAAGAGAGTTTTGAATTTGTTTTACACTCAGAACATTTCTGTAATTAGATACAATATAGTAATATATGTTCATGACTTAACCGAAAAAATCGTTTTCTGGAACAGCTCCCATCTTTAGTTTGGTTAACCGGGGTTGTGCTGTATTTTAAATATTATTGGAACATATTTTCATTCTCTGCTCTATCTGTGGACTCACCAAACACTTTTTCTGTTATATGCTCTTCTATACTAATTCTTTTTTTTATCTGATAAGAAGCACATTTCATTTTACTGAACTGCATGTAATTTCAAATTAATTTAATAAAAGTGGTGAGAATAAAAAAAAAATTCTGTGTAAAAGACGCACTAAATTCAAGCAAATATTTGGCTAAAACATTAGCAATTAAACATTTCTTTGTTTTAAATTTTTATTATTTTTTTTTTGAAAAAATCTTTTTGTAAAAAAATTTATAGAAGTGATAATCACACACACACATAATTAATATTACAATGTTTTGTCAAAAAAAATTCTTTCTCGAAGTTCTGTTAATTAAGGAAGTCAATCAAGTAAGGGTTTATCAAATCAGGGAATTTAGGTGCGTAACTTAAAATATAGAGAAGTAAAAATTTTATAAAGAATAATTTCAAAGTCAAACCGGTTGGATATTATCCAGATTTTTATGCTCAGTTTAAAGTGTAATTAACTAATAATCTAAAATTTTCTTTCTACATTTAAATATATTGATTCTAATTTTGACATCACATTTATTAATAGTTACTTTAAAAATTTGTACATTTGTTCCATTTTTAGAAATGTTGTTCATTGTGTTTAAGGTGTTCGGGTATATTATTTTTTACCATGAAATGAAAGTATCAGGGATGCCACTTTTCCGCCGAACGGCGGATTTCCGCTTTTTTTGTTTTTTTTTTATAAATCCGCGATTTCCGCGGAAATCGCGGTTTGAAAAATTCCGCTTTTTTTTTTTTTTAAATCAATCCTCGATTTCCGCGGATATTTCTTTTTCTTCAATCTTTGTGGGTGAAACTGCAAAGCAACTTGTAAAGTTGGCTCCGAAATCTCAATTGATTGTGATAATAAATTTTAAGATATGTGTATTTAAGGCATACATTGGGTGTGCTAAGTGGCTTGTGGAAAAAATGCCTTTTGCCAACCCTTTTTTAAAGGCAGTATCTTCACTGGATCCATGCAATAAAATCGATGTTGCATTAGAATCGATGAAAGAACTACCACTCTATGCTTCAAATGTTGTTCAAGATTCAGAAAAAGAAGCATATGATTTGGAAATACATAATTTTCAAAATGATCGTTTTAGTGATATTGTAGAAGAATCTGTTGATTTATGGTGGAGAGATGTGGAGAATACCTCAAAATATCCTCTACTTTCAAGGATGGCATTTGCTTTGCTAACCTGCTTCCATGAACCCAAAGTGGAAAGTAGCTTTAGCATATTGAATAATGTGATTACACCTGGAAGCAATAGATTAAATGTTTCAACATTTAATGCTATGTAGTGCATTAAGTATGAGCTGCGCTCACAAAAAAATTTTTTTAAAAATCGGCAGTTTGTATGTTTTCCAAACATGACTTTCTCAAAGAAAAAGTTGATCCGAAACTGGTGAGAAATGTAAGAAATTCACAGAATGTTTACTTTGATAAACTTAAACAAAATAAGTCATTAAGAGAAGAGAGAATAAAAGAATTAAATGCCAGTAAAGAAAAGGCTCTGACAAAAAAAGCTGCAAAAAAGATGTCTGCAGATGCAACTAAAAGGCAAAGGATAAATCATAAGAAAAAACTAACACATAGTTTAAAGAGACTGCATGAACCAAATTTTAATGGTGGCGAAAATGTAAATGAATCCAAAAGATGAAAAGTTGAGGATAAAAGTAAAAGTGAAGCTGTCAAAAACTTTCATTCTGAACTTAATTCTAAAAGAAATGTTAAAATTTAAACAATAATATCCTAACTATATGATATATATCAAAGAGATGTTTCTGCATGCAAATATTAAAAATAAAAAATGAAAATGTTTTATTTTTATAGATTTTCTGCATTTGAGTGTAAAAATACAGTTATTGTAATAAAATTAATAATATTGTTAGTATTTTTCAAAATTTTTAATTTGTGTGAAGAATGCAGTAATTTAACTTTTTAGTAACTTAAACATTTTAAATTCTGTCCTAGTGTTGGACATTTTTTAATTGTAAAAATATATGATTTGGATTGGATTTCTGTTTCTAATATTCATGCACAGCTTTATTGGGTAAAAATTATAATTAAAAATCAAATTTAAATTATATACATATTTGTATGTGTGTGTTGTATGTGTGAGTAAGCCTCATTTTTATGCAGTCAGCTTATTTTTTTAAAAGCTTTTAATTTTATAACATTGATTTCAATTATAACCAAATTTTCATTTTATTATATATTATATTAATTCATGAAATTCATGCATAAATGTTATGAAAAATGGAAGTTTTACTTCACAAATTCTTTTACTTGCGTGCGATTCCCACACTTGAACTTTTTTAAATTCACGCACAATTTCCTCATTTTTGCTTTTTTTAATTCGCGCGTGATTTCCTCTTTTTTGCTTTTTTGTGAGTGGCATCCCTGAAGTATGTTATGTTAAGTATGTATATATGTTTACAATAACAGCTTAAAAATGTACTGAAATGTTAAAGAAGGATATAAAAATGAATGTGATGATAAATTAAAATTTACAATGTTATCTGATAGTTTAACACATAGCATTAAGATACAAAGATTAAATACTCACAGTAATTAATTCTCCAAATCTCTATATTTAAAATAATTTGGAAAACCTTAGGACCAGCCCCAACCACTGGACCGTTTCCGTCAATTTTTATTTCATATAGAAGCTTATGACATCTATATATGCCATCAGTGGTCACCTGCCTCTCACCACCTTACATTTTTGAGAGAAATCGAAAAAATACTTCTCCACTGTACTTTCCATGTTTTAAAAAACTATTTTTGTAGCTTTCTTTAAATTTTAGGGCTTTAACGGGCAAACTTTCCTTTAAACTTTATGGGTTGAAACTACATATTCTATCTGTTAAGGACCAAAAGGAATGGGGAAATCCCAGGGAAACAATGTTTTAAAACAAAAAGTTTTTTTTTTTCTTTGAGACATCCTAATGTTAAATAAAAATAATTATTCCAATAATTTTTATATGTTGTTTTGTTGTGTAAATAGCATATTTTTTCTTTAGTGGAGATATTGCATACGACTAGAAAACTTAGGAGAACTTACTGTTCAACTACGAGAAAGACATTGGAGAATATTTTCACTTTCAGGTTCATTAGAAACTGTACGTGGAAGGGGTGTTGTTGGGCAGGTATGCTATTCATCATAAAATATTCTTTTAATTGTGCAAGCTTTTTTTTCCCCTCTTCCCTTCTTTTATGGCCTTGACTTTAATATTGTTATATTAATCACTTTGCCATTTCTTTTTAAGAACATAGTATAATAGAAATGTTTACACCACTGAATTTTTTAAGTCATTAAAACTTTTATTCACAATATTAATGAACATAATTTTTAATTAAAAATATCTTAAAATTGCTTGCAGATAGTTTGCTTGCAGATTTTTTTTTATTTTGAGCAGCATCTAGCAATGTTTTTATATATATTGAAATATCTTCATTCCTTCAAATGTACAAGGCGTGTTTTTTAAAGTAAGTACCGTTTTGAAATTCAGTTGCTACAGTACTGCAATTGCCAATCTGTGCATGCACATTGAGTATCTGCATCTGTTGGCCAGCCACAGGTGCCATAGCGAAAGAATTCGATTGTGTTTCTGTCTGTTTGCGAGTATTTAAAATGCCTCAGTCAATGGAAAATCCTGCCGACTGTGAAATATGCTCTGTCATTTGTTTTTTTTAATGCAAAAGATGTGAAAGTGGCTGAAATTCATCTGCAGATCAGTGAAATGTATGGAGAAAACATTATGAGCGTGGTAAGAAAATGGGTTAGAGCATTTAAAGATGGCCACACAAATGTGCATGATGAGGAATGAAAAGGGCGACCTTCTATCATTACTGAAGACTTGGTGCAGAAAGTTGATGCAAAAGTTTAAGAGAACAGATGCTTTACTATATTATTTTTATCTAATGAGTTTCCTCAAGTTTCAAGAAGTGTTCTTTGTGACAGAACACTTAAATTATCGTAAGTTGTATTCACGATAGGCAGGCAGCAGATGTCTATGTGGATGGAATTCAATAGCTGGTTGTATGATACGACAAATGCTTTAATATTGGTGGAAAGTATGTTGAAAAATAGATTTAATACAGGCCTTCATGCAAAAATAAAATTGATAAAAAAAAAATGTACACTTGTGTGTTTTGAATTTCAAAAGGGTGCTTGCTTAAAAAACACGCCTCGTAGTATTCATAAAAAAAAATTTCGGTGACTTTTATAATTACCATATTATTAAATATGGCATTTCTTTTCTTTAATATTGACGACGTAATTTTTGATGAATGTTTTGAACCTTCAGTAGAATTTCCTTAAGCAAAATTCAAATTAACTCTATGACAAGTAGATCCTCATTCAGACTGTAGGTCAGAATTTTTTCAGTACTTTACCATAAAGAAAACTGAAGAATTTCAACATAGTTTTTAATGTATGTTTTTTTTTATTTTTTCTTTATGTGAACACTTACCCTTTTTAATAAATTAATATGTAATCAGTTATTTTGTTCTCCCAAACATATAATCTCATAGAGGATGTGTACTAAAACATGTTGCTGCCAAATTTCAAACTGCTATATTTTGTAATATTTTAGAAATTTTGGTTTTAAATTTTGTAATTTAAGTGTTATTTGGGCTGTATATTTGTATCTCTACTAATTAAATTTATTCAGGAAACCAAGGCATTAATCAATTGATTTAAGTTTTCTGTTTACTTGTAACTTATATTTTTCCTGGCTACAGTAAAAAAAAGAAAGGCTGAGCCCTGAAATATAAAGGATTATTTGTTTAATGATTCATATTATGATATCTTGCTTCTGTTATAAATGTTTATGAAAAACCTGTTGTAAATTGCTTTTAGTTTTATGTTAGCATGCTTTATTTCATTTATTTACTTTCAGGAGCCGGTGTTATCTAAAATCCAACCTGCATTTCAATATAGTAGTCATGTCAGTTTGCAGTCCCCGTGTGGCCATATGTGGTAATATTGTATTCTTAACTTTTGTTTAGTTAATTCATTAGAAATAGTAAATTCTTGCTAGGAGTTTTGTTTTCATTTTGACTTTTGTTCTTAGGCAGGATTTTTACGTATTATATCAGTGCATTTTGTTTATTGCATCAATATAACTATATAATTCGCCATGTTTTTGACATATTATCCGAACTGATTGATGTCCTAAAACTTATACTGACTAGTGTGACAAAGCCATAAGTGTGGATTATATCTGCTTTATCTATAAGAGAGTCATTAGGTATATGAATCATGCTTCATATCATCCCCTGCAAAGAAATTTAATTGCTTTAATAAATCTTAATATGTTGGTCCAAAAAGATTTTGCCATGCTCAGACAGATTTGTCACAATACAACAGCAATTTTTTAGTTTTACTGTCAAAATAAATTATATTAGTAAATAATAAATTTTAAAGTTAATATAAATAAATTATACAGGTATTGTCAGAATAAATTTTACTAGTATTATTGTCAAAATAAATTAAAGAGGCAGAGATGAAAATCAGATATTTAGTGGAATAATCTGACTAATTGCAAAATTTATTGCAGATGCGTAACAGCAAAAAACAGAGCATATTTCCAGAATAACAAAAAAAAAACCCTGGTATATTCTGACACCATGGTTGAAAGACACTTGGAATTTTAGATTAACTGTTGTAATCTTTAGGAAGTTTTATATTAATTGCACATATTGTGTAAATTTTGTAGATAAAATTGTAAAATTTATGCACACACTATTAAATCCTCATCCTAGTTATGAAAGCCTAGTAAAAATTATGTTTTATCATTTGCAATTGTTGTAATGGAAAAGAGTTGATACACTTGAAATGTGAGAAGATTATCAGATTATGAAAATACTACTATAAGTTTATATCCCCATGAAATGGGATTTCTAGCTTGTAAAACATGCAAAAAGTGAAAAAATGGTAAGACGTTATGTTAATTTTATTTTTAAGTAAAACTATACTTATTAACAATATGCTATATTATCATATCTGTTTTATACAATTTATGATATTTTTTTAATAGATAGAGGTTTCCAAAAATAATAAACTTCATTTGGTTATGAGCATGGCATCAAAATCCAGCACTTCCTATTGTTTTTTTGTTGATGCCATTGTTGTTACTTAATAGGAGTGGCCTACCTCTGCCATTATAAATTATATTGTATAATATATTTGACATACCTCTGCTTTGACAATCACTTATAATAAGAAAAGATTCATTGGAATTTTTAGTTTCCAATCCACAATAATTGTAGCATGGAAACTATTTTCATTGTTTTAATTATTCAGTAATATATAAAATATATCATAGTTTGGAACAAGGTTTTTGTACATTAATCATTAAAAGCAAATTATAATAAGTTAATCAAAAACATGCCATGTGTTTTCATATTTATTCTCTTTTTTCACTAGGGGAACATTTAGAATGGAAAGGGAAGATGGATTAACATTTGAATGTAGAATTCCACCATTTTCATTAGAAAGCAAAGAAGGAACTTCTCATAGTTAAAATCTCCGATGCAGCAATTTCATAGATATTTGTGAATAATAACTTTATGGTTTGTTGAATTTTATTTTAATAATATTATTTAGTTTCAGAGTTGGTCAAATTTTGCACAAGATATAAATATTTATGTTAGCTGAACTTTCAAGCAAAATTATATATAATGTGCATAATTGTTGTTCCTATGTTTTGAATTTTCTGTTCCTTTCAATATGAAAGGAACCCGGAACTTATATACCCGGCGTTGCTCGGGATAGAAATATTTTCAAGTCTAAGTACTTTCATTGATTTTCTTTTGCCCTGTCCTGTATCCCTGACCCCTCAGCCAGCAACTAAACTAATCCCTTCTTTTGATCTCTGCACTTTGAACCACTTCACACGAGTTTGACAATCCTTGGAATTCCATCTTCAAATCCCCATAATTTCTACGGAGACAACAGAAATACTTCTTATTATGCTTTTTATGGCTTCCCATTTCTTCTTTTTAGTGTTTGTGTGTCTGATCGGAAGCACCATTCCTTCTTTTTCTCCCTAGGCCCTCTCTCCTCGGTAGGAATGGGACTCAGTTAACCTTTAATGACTTTACATACAGTGATGTATCTAGGGTAAATGGCGCTAAAGTCATACTATGATTTTTTTTTCCTCCTCCCCCTTCATTATAAGAGGCTTAATTTGTGTAAACGTTGCTCTGGACATGGTATTTTTTGATGCCTTATTGTATATGACTTTAAAAAGTGACATTAACATATTAACGTTTTGTCAACATGGTCAGTGGGCAAGTGGCACCCAGGGAATATGATTTTTTTACCCCATTTGTCATTTGCTTACGAAGCGCAAATGGCCCTCGGGGCTTGGTATTATTTTTACTCCCGCTAATCATAATTTGCTTTAAAAACTGGCATAAATGCAGTAATGTTTTGTCTACAACTTTTGTTGTAATGTTTCACTAAAACTGGCATCTGCGGCATCTATACTTCCCTTACTGCCCGGTCGCTACGCCGCTGATTAGAATCATTAAATTTAAACAAAACAACGCGTAGTAACTTAACTAATGTCACTGGATATCTGAGTGCATATTAAAAGCTACGAAATAAAAACGGAATTTAAGTGCATGCTATGAAATAACAGCAGAAGTAAAAAGTCTACCTTGACCAAAAAAAGCAATATTTTCTTAGCTTTCAGTGGTAAAAACGCATGAATAAAGGATTTGATGAAACAATATATTAGTTTGAATTTTATTTTATAGCAATAAAAGCATTGTTGCAATTTGAGTTTAAAATGAATTTTGAAGCATTAATTACAGTTAGAGAAAAAAAAATGTACAGCATTTAATTTGGTATCATTAAAAAGATAATTTTTTGCTCTTTAAGGTGATGTAAAAATAATTTTCGTACCATAAGTATTTTAGAAGTTATTGGCGAAAGACATCTAAAAATGGCTTAATTTTTGTTATTTAATTAAATAAATAAAAATCTAATTTGAATTTTAAAATAATTTTTACGGCATTAGCTCCTCTTGTGCCAGATTTGGTCACCGTAAGTCCAACGGTGTGGGCGTGCATAAAGAACAAAAAAACAAACACGCATACTTTCCTCTTTTATATATATAGACTTGTGTTGAGAAGCTCCTTTGTTTCTTATGCAGCTTTTGAAGTCTTAAAATATTTGTTCACTGTTCCCATTTCAAGAAACAAAATTGACTATTAAATCTTATGAAAATTTTTGTAATCATTTGACTACAGAAATTTGTAAGCGTAATATTTAACTTTTACAAATTTGGCTTAACTCGAACTAACCCTCTAAAAACTGTCTTCTATATGTTACATAGTCATGCTGTGAAAGCTGTAGCCACTTACAATATTTATGTTGCAAACTTTTACTGATAATATTTTATGTGAAATTTTCTGTATATATATTGTTTTCATATGCAACTGGAAAATAAACATAGGCAATTATTTACATTTCATCGATATTAGTTATATGCTATTGGATTATTGGGCATTTTAATAAAATATATTATTATATAATATCAGTTTGGACTTAAATTTATTCTTAACATGCTTTTTTGGAGTATTTTCTCATTAATATTTATCTGTTATGATACGTGCACGTCCTCCTTGTAAAGAGCATTTTTACTTGGAACACTAGAACTGTACAGCAAACATATCAAATTCAAAACCTAACATGAGACAAATAAACAATGGACCACAAAAAAATCTCCAGTATTAATAAAAATATTGATTCATTTTGAAAAATGCCACTTTAAAAAGAGCAAGAACAATAGTGATATTATGTCATTCTCTGCTACCATTTTTACCTATTTCAGGTGAAATATTGTTTGCAGCGATTGCTTTTGAAACTCATCTAAGGTAAATATCAGTAGTTCTGAATCTTGTGTAGAAATATTTTCTTTCGCAAGTTTAAATAACAGCTCGCATCGATAAATGCTGTCTAATATGCAAATAACTTCATAAGCCAATTCACGAATCCATATCAATGGCAACATTTTTTTTTCTTAATTCAAACAAAGCAAGTAGAATAAGTAAACCAGTGATCATTTTATCTGATCTGTGATTAAAACTTTTCAGTGACTATTGCACCAGCTAGATAATTTTTTTACAGTGTGTCTGTAAAGTCATGATGCACTTTTACCGGTCACAGGAAAACAATGAAACAAGATAGACAGGTGACATCTTCACCAAATAAAAGGAAAACTCTCCAGGTTTGCATACCTGTTCAGCGCAGTTTGATGTGGGCTCCATTTGTTGTCCAACACACATCTAAATGATAGTCCATTTCTTCCCAGACACGGGTAAGGACATCTGGTGTAACAGAGTGAATTACGTCCGTGATTCTCTGTTTTAAATGTTTAACATCGTTGATATGCTCACTGTACACATGTTGCTTCACATAACCCCACAAGTAGAAGTTTAATGGCATTATGTCCAGTGGCCATGCCATGACAGCACCCCTGCTTATCCACCGCTGGGGGAATGTTGTATCCAGAAACTCACGAACAATGTTGCTGTAGTGTGGAGGAGTGCCATCCTGTTGAAAGATGACACCTTCTGGAAATTGTGGAACTGCTTACAGTTGTAACATGTCAAGGTAGATGTTTGAAGTCACAGTTGGCTCCGCATGGTGCGTGGTGTTGCATCATCACCTGTGCGTGCACACCGTTGCACTACAGACACTCTTTGGGATACTGTCCAATGTAGCGCAAGTTTCAACCTTTTGTTTTGTTTCTGTTCGCCTCAACAAGCGTTCATAACTGCACCATGACTTTACGGACACACTGTATTAAGATTCTCATTAGGTTCGCTTAGTTCTTCATAGTATTGCTTTTCTTTATAATCTTTGTTTCATGATTTTCTGTAAAGTAGAAATGTATTCTTTTACTGTTCTGTAACCTTGTTAAAAGTTTTGGTACCCGGGATGAGTAAACAAACTCCAGTTTGTTTTCCATTGAAGATTCCTAGTTAATGAAAATATACTATTACCTTACTTGAGCAATTGGATCAACTGTACCCTTACCTATTAGCTATATTGTTCTCTATACTTAGGTTTAACACCTTTGCAGATAAATACTTCTTCTGTATCTCTTTCTGCAAATATCTTCATCTGCAAATTGTTGATGACAAATTATAATTTTCATGAATAGAAATTTGAAATATTTATAATGACGGCCTGTCTAAATAGTCCAAAAGACCATTTAATGGTTACAAATGGCAGTATCAAATCAGTGTTTTGACATCTTAAACTGTAAAAGTAATGCTATCGAAACATTTCTATTCCAATTTTGTCATTTTTTTTTATATGATTATGGTTTATATAAAAAGAAGCATTTATTTTCCACAAAGTATTTATCCTCTTTCCATCTCTGTTTCCTTTCTCATTTTTTAATATCACTACAAACAGTTTGATATTATCGAATGTGCCTATTAGGGCTTTTATAGGTGATTCAATGGCTTATTTTTGCCCACATCTTTGATTTTGACAAATATTTAAGCAATATTTTGCACACGGTTTTCAATATTATTGGGGGTTTTTCTTTCGTCTCTTGGTTTCTGCAGTTTGTAGAGTGTATGGCTTCAACTCAAATGTAAAACATGTTTGAAAGGGGAAAATAAATATGTATTCACAAAAAAGACATAAAAAAAGAGGTAAGATGCAAATTTCCTTACACATTTCATATTATAAATAGAGTACAAATAAACATATGTAATGGCAATATACATTTATATAATAAAACATTTCTCCTGTCATGTGGTTCAATGCTTGAATTAAATCTCCTCCAAGTTCTTTCTCCTAAAAACACTCACTTCCATATTCACAAAAAATCCCTTTAAAATACCGAATCAACAATTTAGGCTCAATACCCATCAAAGTGGAAAGGAAATTTCCATTAAGTGGAAATTGTCCTTTTTCACTCTTCTTATGCTGCTGTTAGGATTTGTTCTTTTCACACTTCCTTTCTAACAATAGTCAAGAATGGATCTTGGAAACTAACATCAATGAACATAATATATAAACTGCCTAACTAAAGAGATTGTCAAATGAAAATAAATTCAAGATTATTTGAAATTCTGGACTCTTCTTCCTGAGAAAATACCATCTGTGCATGCATATATCATTTAGATCCAAGATCAGAAATGAAAAACAATATCATTTTCTGAATGGAAATTGAATACAAATCAATGGTATCTAAATTGTATTGAAGCTCACAACTCATCTCCAAATTCTCACCATCTAATACGGTTATTGTTAGAATTTTTCCAAATTGGTAAATGCATACAGGTTTATGGATGGAATTAAATGTTTAATTCATTTTTAAGTTCAATTCAGCCATCCTGCAGATATTTCTCAGTTTTGAAGTTAAATATTTTCAGTAACATTGGAGCATTGAAATGGAAAAAGAAAGTTAGTAGATACTAAAAACATAAGAAAATCAGAAAGATGGGTATCCTTCCATTAAAAGTCTTACATTCAGCAATGCTTCTTAGTGCAAATTCTGCAGAGCATTATATTGTTGGATTTTGCCTTTGTTCTTAATTAACAGTATTGAGAGCCAGTTGGAATACCACAAATGTCTGTGCAGAATTGATGGTCCCCTCATATTATGAAAAAAAGTATGAGCTTAAAGTATATAGTTTCTTAGTCTGGTACTATCAGATGCATTCATTAGATATCAAGAATGCTGGTAAGTAGAATATTATAAATTTTCCCAATTATTTGGATTTTTGCTAGACTTTGAAACCTCTATTTACTAAGCAATTTCTTTGTCTTATTCTATACTTAATTTCAAAGCCATCAAAACATAATTTTTAATTACTTGATGCATGTCATCAAGGCAATAAAATGTTAGAAAGTCAGGAATCAAATCTGGTTGAATTATCATATTATTGTTTGAGAAATGGTTACAGTTACACTCTTTTAAAAACAAAAACTGGTTTTTGGACTTATCAGAAAACAACTAATAGTAGCATATTGATTTATTAAATGCATGACTTTTATGCAGCAGAAAAAAAATTCAAACCTTTCAATCATAAGAGCGTGGACTTTTTAATGCAGACTGCTGCTATTGTTTTATTTAGTCTCTTCCATAAATTATGAAAAGGAGATATCTGCTACTCATATAATATCTATGTCCTGTAATATCGCACTGGTATGATCATAACAGTTGCATTGCTCTATTATAGTTTATTAAGCTGAATAATCATCGAATAATACAACAGCTAAATTCAGTATGTCCATAATGATAATGACTCCATTAAAAATTTATTTTTGTCTTGAAATACAAATATTGAATAAAATTTTACAAATTAATCATTAGATTTTCCCCCACCATGTTTTATGTTTGTCTCTGCATTTTATGCCCTTACATAATGGCATCCAAGCTTTACTAAATTCTGGGTAAGTGTTTTTTTTTTAAATTGTAACTTTTCAAAAATTTGGTATCCAAGGTCGTCCTTCCAAAAATTTCTGAATCTACATTTTATTGGCAGATGTTTCCAACTCTCTGAGAAGAAATCTGAAAGTTATACTACACTCTATTAATTAAGGAGAAATTTTAACAAATAAGTTACTGTAGTTTAAAGTGAAATATTGAATTTGAATAATCTTTTCATTTCTAAATCCACATTCAACAAGGGTGCATCATTTGTGTAAATATGATGATTGTTATGCAAACATTGCACGATATAAAGCATAACTAAAAGGGATAGCAAATATTCTTCATGTCCATTGATCAGTGCCATTTGAATTATGAAGGGCAGTACAGTGATATGATTGAGTTTACTATTCCTATTAAACTTGTCAACCTCACTAAAGCCTTGTTAAGCCACTTACGGTGCAGGGTCAAAATCCAAAACCATCTTTCTGAGTCTTTCACAGCTGAAGGAGGCCTGCGTCAGGGAGATTCGCTTACTTGCCTGCTCTTCAACCTCGCATTGGAGAAATGCATCTGAGTTAGCGGATTAGACCGAAGAGGCACTCTCTGGAATAGGTCAATACAGTTATTGACCTATGCAGATGATATTGACATAATTGGAAGATCTGAAAGGGCAGTGAAAGAGGCCTTTCGAGCCCTAGAAATCTCTGCCACAGACATGGGCCTCACTATTAATGAGGAGAAGATAAAGTTTATGGAAGTTCCGTCCCCGACTGAGAACTACACCCCTTTTCGCATAAATGGTCATACCTTTGAAAGGGTTAGTGAATTCAAATACCTTGGAACTATTATTAATGATCAAAATATGTTGAAAGCCGAAATTAACAACAGAATAAAATTGGCCAACAAATGTTTCTTTGGATTAAAAAAACAATTAAGATCCAGGCTTGTTAATTGAAGAACTAAAATGAGATTATACAAGACACATATATTGCTTGTGCTGCTGTATGCTAGCAAAACTTGGACAATAAGCGTAGACGTCCAGCGAGCTCTGGAAACTTTGGAAAGAAAAGTGTTAAGAACTATATTCGGGCCTGTACAAGAACAAGGGTGCTGGCGAACCAGATATAATTTTGAACTTTATAGACTTTACAAAGAGCCTCAAGTTACACAAATCATCCGAAGTAACAGATTGAGATGACTCGGCCATGTCTGGAGAACCCCCGAAAATAACCCGACTAGATTGCACACTTTCAAGAACCCCGGGGGAGCATGTGCCTGGGGCAGACCTTCAACAAGATGTCTGGACGATACAGAAAATGACATCAAAATTTTGAAAATAAACTGGCAAAGAGTTGCTTTGGATCGTCTGAGTTGGAAGAAGTGTGCTGTCACGGCAGCTAAGACCTGCAACAGGTTGTTACGCTCCTAAAGAAGAAGTACAGTGATATTTGAAAATTACTATTCTATAGTCAGTTACAATTTAACTTGGCTATAAGGAAGCTACTTAATTTATCATTATGCCCTGTTATATCCTTTGTACAGTCCTAATTTATTGCAACGTAATTGGCATATCTTTGAATAGAATCTGATTTTAAATGCCAGTATTCTGTGTAATAAAATTTGTTCCATTTTATGTAAATCTTTCTGTGGCCCTTTGACGTGATAAACATGTTGCATCATTCACTGGTGATATTGTCACTCGTAGCTTTCTACATACTGTCAACTTGAATTGTCACTGATTAAGGTAGTTTTAATACTTATTCCATGTACTGGGATACAATACAGTCCTGCAGCATTATTGGTAGCTTTTTTATAAGTTAAATTAGTAGTTACCCATTATACAAAAAGCAATTAATCCAAATTTGAATATTTTACATGAAAAAAAAGGGATTCTTGGACATTTTTCTTCTCAGAATTTATTTGATAAATAAAGTATTCCTTTCCAGAAGTAATATCAGAATATGAACTTTTGTCTTCATATCAAAATAACTGTGTACAAAGATTTCATATTATTTATTTGTTTATGAAAGTTGTATCTTCTTGCTGGTAGTGTTGGCATTTGAAGAAAATCATGATAGTTCAAATAACTATCAAATGTCCATTAGATTAGCATAAATTACAACCTACAATAATATCGTATGAGAGGCTCAACCAAAATTAAATTTTTAAAGGGCTTTATTAAATACTTTAATTTGGCTTATTGTATAGGAATTGCAAACTCATTATAGCAGCAAATATTTTAAATAAATTCAGTGACATTTATTTTTCTTCCAATTCTTGTTTCCTTATGAGGTATCTATTTACAACCTAAAAATATCTTCAACCAGTCATGAAACTAAAACTACTTCTGTTGCCAACTTATAATATTGAAATGAGTTCTGTGATATTACAAATGTTGAAATACTCACATGATCTCTGACAGTTTCTTTTAAGTTTTCTGCAGAAAACAGAAGAATATACTATTTGCAGATTTTAAATAATACATACATTTGTTTCAGTATTTGAACTTTTGCATTAATCATATTAATCTCCAACATAGATGAAAATTTGAATCTCTTACTAAAAAATGCATTCTGTATTCTTTGATATTCCTAAGGAACTTACTCCTGCAACCAAAATGTGCGATGTTAGATCTTGTGCTATAGAATAATTATATGGATTTTTTTTTATCCACCTTTCCCAAATTTTCTGCCACTTTATTAACTTCGAGAAAGGGAAGCAATACTAAAATTCAATCTTAACTCCTGGCTGGATTTTTGTCAAACATATTAAAATATACAACTGATGTAGGAACAAAGTTCTAAAAATCGATTGGACTTTGTAGCTTACACAGATATATAAGCTTGAAACATCAAAATAATAAATCCAAAAGTATATCTTTTGAGTCTTAACATCCGATTACTGTTCACTATGTTAATATATTTAAATATGTCATGAGAAAATGCATTAGTACAAGTTTCCTCTATCTAGTTGTATTTTCTTCGTTGCAATAGGCAAAATTTATAAAACTTCAGAAAATAAATTCAGTACACTGTTACTTGAAAAAAATATATTGAATTTTATATTAAAACTTGTAAATGTATGTTTTTACTGTGATATAATAAACCAATCCACTTTAAAAAGTCAAGTTGCAAAATATTGTTCTGATTTCTCAAACACTAATTAGTGAAGTTGATATTTTTCAAGTATTTATATATAATATATTGCATTTAAATATTAAAATCTAGTCATTTGTACTTTTCAGAAAGAATACTTGGAATTATCTCCAGGGATGTTCTCGAGAGCTCTCTTTTACATTTCAAGTTTGTTCAGCAACTGTGTATATTGTTTGCATTTTTAGAGTATATGACTTTTTTGTGTAAAATAAAAGATTGTGAACTTCATTTTCTTTTGGGTTTGAGTTTACTTTTTAGACTAGTAGCATTCTAAGAATTTGTATAAAATTTATTTGAACTTCCAGTCATAAAAATAAAGGCTTGAAATTTAATAATTATATTGTAAGTCAAAATTGATCTCTGAAAATACAAAATTTCAAAGTTTTTGTCTATACAACTGCATAGTTCTAGAAAAATATGTGCAGACAAGCAAATTTTTTTAAAAAATAGAGAGAACGGAAAAATATTTAGATAGTTATATCAACAAAATAATTTAGTTTTTATCCCTTTGATATCTCAGAATTTATACTTTTTAAACAAGAGTTAAGAAAAGTGCAATACTAGTAAAATCGCTAGTCTTGAAGAAACAAAATATTTATGAATGATTTGTGGTATTGTTTTAATATTAGTTTATTATTACCTTCATCTTATATCGAGTTGAGAAAAAAGACTTGGAAAATTTCAAGTAGCTTTCCACAGCTATAAATTTCATGCAATTTTTGAAAACCCATTCAAATAAAATTTCTATCGTAAAATGGGGTCATCATATAGTTCGTCCAAGTGAACACAGCTGGAAAATTGTGTTTTATACAGTAAAAATATTGATATCAGTCCATTTTTGTTTTATTTCTCATTTTATTAAAACAAATATTTTTGTACAAATCCAGAGCATGCAAGGAAATTTAAATACAAACACGTTTAGATTATTTACAAAAGAAAATTTGAAATTTTTCAGGAAACATTATATATTGTACTGTATGAGAATCAACAACTTAAAAATTTTGTTCAATGAAGAGGATTTAAATAGTGGTTTGTGATGTGCTTTTAAATTTGGCACAAATATTATTATTAGCAACACTGAAAAATTAAATATATTTTGGCAAAACACACAAAGAATAACAGCAGAATACTTCCAAGTTTTGAACACAATCAGACAGTGTGAATATCTTACTGGTATGTACTAATACTAAGAATCTTAGCTTCATTTTGCCATCATAAAATCGGTTTGGCAGATCCCAAACCATCCTTTGAAAAATTGTCTGAATAAAGTTCAGTTGCACAAAATATATTCAGACAAAAAAAAGTAAGGACATTTATGCTCAGAAACCTCATAACTTAGTGTCATGATACAATGATTGAATATAATAATTTTAATAAAATAAATTTGCAACTGCCAAAATGTAATACTACAGAATATTTAAAAATGACTGAACATACTTAATAGTTTCAATCAATTATTTTTTTAATTGTCTTGACAATGCTGATCTTTTAAATATTATTAAAGGGCTTTTATTATTAAAGAGAAACATCATCTTGTCTATGAAATAGAGTAAACATTAAATTTGTCTTTACTTACATGGAAAATTCCACAAGTTCTTTCAACATTTTTAGAAGCTGTTTTGTTTTAATTTTAGATATGAATAGAGAAAAAGTAGAAAAGCCATAAATTTAGAAGACTCTCTTTTAAGAGACAGTCATGCATACTCAAAACAATATATAAAAAAATTAACAGATTCAGAAGTATGGTCAAGATTTCATCCGATTTCCTCCTCCCCTTCCCTTATTTACAAACTATGGTTATCCGAGGCTTTTTGTTTGAGCACACTAGTTTATATTCTATACCTTTTCATAAAATATAAAGTAAAAATATTCAAATACCCCTTCCTTGATTAAAAAAAAATTCAGTATCACAAAAATAAAAAGTTACACTCAGAAAGAAAGAGAAACTATTATTTAATTAGGCTAAAAGTCAAAGACAAAGTGATTTAAGAGGAATTAAAAAAAGAAAGATACTAAGAAAAAGATAAAATACTTGAAAACTATTTTCATTTTTTTAGGGGTTTGGGGGTCCACTTTTAGGAACCTTGTGTGAAAATACATGCAGTCTTTAAATTGACTGTACGAATACTTTCAAACACTTGTTTTGCAAAGTAATTGTTTTAAATGTTTAATGTATTGGTACATTCCAATAAGAAATAATATATTCATATGATAACTGAATGAAAACAATTTCGTGAAAGATATTAAAAAGTACTATTTTCTAAAAACTATGTGTAACAGTGAGTTATTTTTCACATCGAAATATAAATATATGCATATAACATGTAAAATTTTAGAGACTCTGTAGTAAAAACACTGTATACATATAATTTGAAATCCTAGCTGAAGAGATTCCTGCTTAACAATTTGCGATTGTCGTTATGTGAGTAACTTCTATGTTTGTTTCTATCAGGCACATATTATGCACCATAGATGAAACATTTAATTACTGGAAATGATAAAGCAAAGTATACATGGTTCATGATCATTAAAACAAAGAGTTTGTGAACTCTACTGTAACATTTATCACTAATAAAATTTAACAGGAACCATCTCTATTGGCAGCATGTATTTGAGCAAACATTTAAAATTTGAAAAAAACAAAGAAAATTAAAAGGTTATAGCATTTTTTTTTTCTTTTTAATAAAGCTGAATTTTGAAAATAACTTTATGACAGCTTAATTCACCGAAAGAGAGAAAAATATGCATGATTGCATTTTTAAAAATTGAATATAACAAACATAAATCCTTTCAGAACATAAATTAAAATGTTAATTTTTCAGCTAATTTTTGCAAGCATTTGGGGATAAAATGCAATTCCTTGCCTTAGATCATGACTATATTCACTTCATGCTTCTATATTCACTTCATCACGTTTGACTGCCAAGTTAGATTATTTAAAATTGAGTTAGATTATTTAAAATTGATCCTTCTAACGCTGATAAGTAATTTTATCTTCCTCCTACAGCTTAAAGATGCTTCTTTGAACGAAGTTTATCACTTTCAAAGTATTTTATTTATTCCTTAATTTTTAAAAGACAATTAACCTTTTATTGTTAAACTGGGAAACCTCCAAACAGTTCTCTCAATATTGCAAAAAAAGTATATACTTCATGTTCTAGGTTTTCAAAGTCAATTTATCATATATACTACCTCAGCTTACTAGCCACTTAACAAATTCATTAAAAGATTCAAATCCCAGAAACCAAATAAAAAAAATGCTAATTTTTTAACATACTGTCATTTTAACATACTATTAAATAATTAAAATAGATATAAAGTACATACAACTGAGCAAATAAACAAAAATTAGACTATTCTTAAACAGCTAGATTTTACAACTTCTGAATAGTTTTCATGTTTTAGAATTGATTTCAAAGTAATCATTCACAAGCAAAGATCAACTGTAAAACTACACAAACATTTTACATATATAATATCAGAAACTCATATTAATAAATTTTTGCAGTTGATGATTCATAAGTTTAAAAAAATACAGGAATGTTTGCGAATTTTTAATACTTCAAATTTTCTGAAAATCTGATAAGTTCTGAATACTTTCAGAACAATAATATTTTTGCTAAGCTTTCCAAATTATAGAATATACTAAAATAATGCAACCAGCATAAAATGTTACATTTTTAAATCAGTATAATGTCTATTATAATTAGTAACTCACTGTTCAAGACGATACACAATTATGAATTATTAGACCATTTCAGAAGTGTAAGTAATGAGCAAAAATGACTAGTTTCAGAAGGTGTACAATGAAAAGAAGAATACATTCTAACAATTAACTAAAAAATATTTTTCAAGACATCAAGTTAAAATCAGAATGCATACAACCTTTAGCTAAAATCTTATACAGATATAGCAAGTGCTTTAAAAATGAGAAGGCAGGATTAATTCTAAAACACAATTATATTTTACACTTTAAAAAAAAATTAATATTTTTAAAGAATTACATTACTGATCGAGTGGTTTAAGAATTAAAATCAACGATTGTAGTATTTTGCATAAAATTTATTATTTCAACATCTGATTTAAAATTGATTTTTATACTACCAATAAACATTTTATCAAGTTCAAAATATTTGTATATAAATATACCAAATCTAAAACTCTAAATACAATTTCACACTTTCAAAAGTCAGCATACTATATATAATTTTTAGAGCAAGCATATCAAAAGCACAACTTCTAGAAAAACGCATCTACTAAGTCTAAACACAACTGATGATGGAACTTTTATAAAACATTTAATGTTCAAATGACAATGGACAAAATATAACTTGTAACAAATTTTTAAATAGTCTAAATAATATTCTGTAAAATAATTAATAACGAAATAAATAGTAAAATACAATTTTTTTCATAGCATATAGTGTGCTAAAAGTTAGAAAACAAAAACAGTTGTGGAAAAATAATTAGGATTTTAAAAACTGTACAGAAAAAATTGATGTACCACAGTATTTAAAAGGAAAAGTATCTGTTAATTCAACAGCTTAAAACAATACTAATTACACACAACTTTTGTGTTAACTAAGGCATTAAAGCAAAGAATTCACTTTGAATTTGTAAATTTTTTTTATTGAATGATGCATTCAATTTGTGATGATACCCGACTTCTTAAACATAAAAAAAATTATCACATCTTATAAATTAGGCTCAAGACAAATAATTCATCTTAAGTAAAATACTTAAAAGCGCATGCATGATATACGAAATAAAGACATAAATTAATTATCAATGAGTTTCATTTTTCCATGCTTAATAGAAACTGGATTACATACACAGTATTTGCACAAATTTCATTTATAGCAGCAAAAAATTCATGCACAATATCAAATACCAATAGTATAAGAAATCATAAATGAGATTATAAAGTGAATTTAACTAAAACATTGGAATTTGTTTTGTGATGATACGACTGAGCACGAAAAAAGAAAAAAAAAAGAAAAAACTGATAACACTAACCATAAAATCAGGAAAATAAAATTAAATGGGTGAAAAATTATTCAGTAGTACATCTAAAAAACAAATCAGCAACAAACAAACAAAAAACTTTGAATGTGTTTAAACCAGGATCAAATTACAAAGAAATCATTCATTGGCCTGAAGTCCCTATGCCCCTATATCAGACAAATCAATCAAGGACTTTCAAAGCTCTATTTTTAAATCTAGTGTATTAGGATTTTATAGAATATTGAATTGCATATTAATTTCATTGCCAGTCATTCTGATTAAAATTGATCAGATTAATTTTTTGTCAATCATTAAGAATTCGACTGAAATAGAGGAAAATTACTTAAAATATAGTTAAAATATTTCATGTAAATAATTCTTCCCAGCAATTAAATAACAATATCAGAAATACATAAAAATATATATTTATACAGGAATATAAAGTGAAACACATTAAAGAGATGCAGATCAGACTAGCATCAAAAAATGAGCAAAAGACTTTATAAAGTTTAAATAAAATTTTAAATAAAAGATTACTATGAATTCATTAATTACAAGCCACTAAAAATATTCAAACAGTAATAACGACAATTTTAAACAGTAAAACACCATAAATATTTTAAATTACTTTTTTTAGTATTGGGAGAAGAATTTTTCACATCCTTCTCTCATTTCTATAGATATACTTTTTAATAAAAAACAATTTTAAGAAATATTCAGTACATTAATAAAACTGATAATGAATAGATAAAAATATTTCATGAGCATCTGGTACACAGTTTATTTTGAATTCGTGAAATACAAAAGTAAGAGCAAATATTCGACTGCCTTACATATCATACCAAGCCCTGAAGTTCTGGCCGTGGCTTGTTCTAAGGAGTCTGTAAAAAAAATGAAAGAAATGGCACTTCAGGGTATTTTTGCCCCAGGCCAAGAGGCTGATCGTCAGAGTTTGTTTTCTTCTGTCTGACTAGTTGAAGTTTCTGCATTTTCTTGCAAAGTTGCTTGTAGAGCAATAGGGGTGAGCCATTCTTTGGGGAGACATCGCTGCAGAAATGGCACACGAGAACTCATATCAGCAAGACGATTCACCCATGATGGTATGTCTTTACCACAGATAATCTAATGCACACAATGAGCAAACAGTTAATATCAATCAAGAGAAAAGGCAGATACTTATATACAGGATAATAAAACAAGCAGATGGAACAATTCCATTTATATTATTTTCATATCAAAAGAAATTTTTATTTTATATTTTGTGGCAATAAAATAAACTAAGAATTAAAATGCAACCTTTATTACAAAAGTATCAAATTAATTACTTCAACTTTCAATTTCAATCAAGAGTTTGTAACTAATTAGAAATAGTATTATTTACAAAATGGATTAAGCAATATTTTTAAGATTCAACAAGTAAAATAAGTTTAAACAGTTCCAATTTTGACATATCCAGAAATTAAGTGTTATTAGAATTGTATACATAACAGACAAAACAAAACTCACAACAAAACAATTCATATACAATTTTAAGGAAGAAAATCATACAGAAAATGAAATCTTGCTCATAATAAAAAAAAAAAGACCAATAATATTAACCACATATGAAAAATTTAGCTGAAAAAACAACAAACAGTTTTCATTGTTTGCAAGGTAACATATTTTCAAAACATTTTTATATGCTTTTGAATAATGTATTTATCATAATAGAATTTACTGATTTGGTTCAATTATTCTATTTCAGTGGGAATTATTTTTGCTTTTCCAAGAGTGGAAATAGATCATTGCGCTCAGTTTCTCATCTCCCACAACATTTTGATATTAAGAAAACTGAGCAAAACTGTGTATTTTGGTAGTTTGTAATAACAATTAAATAAAAGCACTGTAGATACAGATGTTAAGTGGGTCCCTTTTTGTTTCCCAGCAACCAATATTTTCAGACAAAATCTGCCATTGAGCCTGAACAAAATTAGAATTCTTAAATGTCCCTTCTATTTTTTGTCCAACATACCACAGAAAGAATTCTACCTTTAGTTTGAAAAACGCAGCATAAAATACAATTTATGGCCTAAACTTTAACAAATTACAGAACTCTACTAATGATTTGAAATATCCTATATCATAGTATTATTTAGGAGCTATATTAAGCACTAGCTGATAACCCAGCGGTGCTTGGCATCCAAATATTTTCATAGGGTCATTTCAAGTGATCCAGAGCTGGTTGCTTGACCATTTTATAATCAAATGATTTTTTGTATGTTGATTCCTACACGATTAGTGTGTCCAAAAAGACTAATTTTAAATTTTTATCTTTTTCTGAATTTCGATGGCATACATTTTTGTTTTACAAAACATGCTGATTTTTGCGTTTGTAGGGGTTTGCATTAACTTATATTACTCGGAACTGGTGAACCCGAGGTTGATGAAACAAAAACCAGTTTATTCAGGAAGATACAACCTTTATTATCTCCAGTACACATTTAAGGAAAATTTTATCCCAAATAGCAAAAATCAGCTTAAAAACTTCATTATTTTTATCATTAATAAATTATAATATTATATAACTAATATTACCTATTACATATAAACTTCCCATTTACATGAAGTAGATTGTGCACACTTTAAATGTATAATGAAGTTGAAAAATTTGAATATGTTTCATAGTCACTTTAGGTTTCACAGTATAATTGAGGCTTCTCTATTCACTTATCTTATAACACAGTTTTTACTATGGCTACCATTGTTAAAACACTTTAAAACTTCAAATAAAAGTATTGATATATTATTTACAATTAACACATCACAAAAGTATGGATATACTATATATTTGAATCAGGTTCATCGCTCTACCTTGATTTGTATTCATTAAGAAGTTTTGATCAGGGTGCGTAGTGAGAAACTGCTGCAAAAATTAAGCACTTTTAAGGACTTTTCAGCACTTTAGCTAAAAAAATTAAGCACTTTTATACATGCATGGATATGCAGACCCACATATTTTCTAAGCATATGTTTTCTGTTTTATAATACTGCAAATTTTTTATTGAAAAATTTTAAATATATATATCTTAAATTTTAAATATTTAATTTTAATATTTATTTCTGCATTTGCACAACGTCTTCTATTGTTAAATAAAGAATGTCTTTTTGGCTTGACAAAAAAAAAAATGATAATGTAAACTGCCATTACCAAAAATTAAGTCAACTTTTATAAGATTAACAATAAAAATCTGTGAACTTTTTAAACATTTCTTAAAATTAACAAATTACCAGTTAATTTGCCCTTCGGGATAACCATTCCAATATTTCAATATATAGCAGTGCCCATTGTTGAAGAAAGAGGGAGCAGATAATAAAGTCATTAATAGTCCATTCAACGAAGGGTTTTTAAAAAAATTAAATCATATAGTTTTGAAAATTAGTACACATGTTTGTGAGGGGCTCCTAATGTAATACTAAAAGTCCCCGGTCCTGATGGGGGGAGCTCGCACTTGGATTTCATCCCCTTTTAAGTTTTTTCTTAAATGTCTCAAAAACTATTCAGCTTTCAAACTACAATTGATTTAACAAATTAAAGAGCATAAATTTCCCTACAAATACATGCTTTTATTTCTCTTCTAGCTTTAATAGTTTCCGATATAATGGGTCTGAAAGTTCGCCGCCATCTTGGATTTCATCCCCCTTTTTTAGTTTTTCTTGAATATCTCGAAAATTATTCAGTTTTCAAATCGCATTTGATTTAACAAGCGTAAAATTCCCTACAAATGCATGCTTTTTTTTCCTTCTAGTTTTAATAGTTTTCGAGATATCTAAAAAGGAGGGTGAAATCCAAAATGGCAGCAAACTTTGAGACTCATTATCTCAGAAACTAATAAAGCTAGAAGAAAAATAAAAGCATGTAATTTGTAGGGAATTTTATGCTCTTTAATTTGCTGAATCAATTGTAAATTGAAAACTGAATAATTTTTGAGATATTCAAGAAAAACTAAAAAGGGGGATGAAATCAAACCTTATGAACCCTCCCCAAAGCCAGTATTTTCAGCAGGGTTGTCGATTTTTTTCAAAAAAATCGATTTATTTGATTTAAATCGGATTTTTTTTATTTAAATCAAGATTTTTTTTATTTTAATGATTTTTTTAAAACTACATACATATATTTAACATTTGTATATTAGACAATGAGCCCTACAGTCATAGAATTATATTTATATAACAACATACCAGTCATTAAGCTGTACTTTTTTTTAAAAAACAAATTAAAAAATGTAACAACTATTTAAAAAATATTTGTGAACTAAAATATAAAAATAATATACTTTTAAAATATAAGACAATTTTATTAAGGAAAAAAGGAACAATATAATATAAAATTTCTTTTCTTGACTATAGATATATTATTGTATGTTAGAATATTGGAGAATTTTACACTCAGGTGTTCATTTGTTTCATTACAAACACAAGTTTTGAAGCTTTCTCTAATCCTAATCTGTTTCACCCAAAACATTAAATAAAAAATTTTCTAGATAAAATTTTTAAATTCAGGCTTCGAGGTGCATTGAGTCACCATCAGGTCGACCTGTGTGCCAAATTTCATGAATGTAAGTGTGATAAATTTGTCTGGACATTGCAAACACACTCACAAACATTGCCTTTTATAAGTATAGATCATAGTTTAAATTGCACTATGTAGATGTTTGTATTTCTTTTGGAAAATTTATATGCATTACTTAATTATCTTACACTTGAACATTATTGCAATATAAAAACTTTGTTGTCCCCAACACTATTTAGTTTTCTCCAGTATTAAAATGAAACTCACTGCATTTTACTGTGTTCTTTCTTTGTGAACATGATCCCTTCGCAATATTTATTTTATAAAAAAAGGAGCATCTCATACTTTGCATTTTATTGTGTTGCTCATTAGAGATTTATTTAACCTTTTGAGGCGAAGTGTGCCAGTTAATGGCACACCTAATTTCACTCGCTTCTCAATCGTTAAATTCAACTATAAATGGAAAATAATAGGTTTAGGATAGGGCTAATAGTACTCCTTTTAGAATGTATACAGCAGTCTTATGAAATTTTGTTTCGGAATAGGAATTATTAGAGATAAAGTTTGGGAAAATTCCTTGACTCGGAGATAAGAAATTTTTCAGCTCTGGACATTGGAACAATTTTAGCAAAGTAACTCGAAAATTTTGCTCCAATATTCTTGAAGTTTAAATTTATAATTTTCTGGAAGATTCAACAATAATTTTTGAGTGTATCAAGGTGGCTGTATCTAAGGCAGTTCTCATGAGGTGGGTGACCCGAAAGGGAGACGC
>BGPR01000109.1:1443488-1467231 GCA_013235015.1 Araneus ventricosus | reverse complement strand
GATTCCTCTAATAAATGATTATCGTGGGATTAATTATTTGAAGATACCCAAGAGAAGAAATTTAAAAGTTTTCGAATATATGTGTTGGCTCATTTATCAATACCGTAATAAGTAATCATCAATTCCTGTAAAATTACGCAAACATATTCAAATTGTCGTAGATGGCATTTCTTTTCTGTATTGTATAATTTAATTATTAAAGCAAAACGCAAAACTCTTTGAAGATAAACAATAACCAAAGTAGTACGAAAACAATTAATATGACAAACTAGTATTTTATAAAATCTCTTCTTAAAAAATACTGGAGAATAAGAAAATCCAGTTGTATGTACTTAAACTAAAATTCTATGTTCAGAGATATACTAGTAATGAATTCTTACATTAACAGATATTAATTATTTCATTATCTAAAATTTAAAAATAGACCAATTTATCAGCACACACCAAAGTTTCTAAACAGTTAAATTAACTTATCGATTGAATATTTTGTGAAATTTTAGTAAAGATATTTTAATGGCCATAAATTTTCTTTTTTTCATTTAAAAAAGTCTTACCTGCATCATAAAAACGTATGTGGCACTATCTGTCTACAACTGTATGCTAAAATGAAAATAATTTCATAGAGCAGAGATGCTATTTTTAACTAATCTTTAATTAAGAATATACATAGACGCTTTCTAACAATGAATTATGATTATTTCTTTTCTATGGAATTCTGGCTCTATAAAATATGTGTTGTCTAATCCAATATTTACCCTTTCTTTTTTAACCTTTATACATTATATAGTTTCCATAAAGGCACATGGAAAATCTCATTGTCAAAATTAGATTTTTGTACTACAAGATTATGTACTGATTCTGTTGTTTGCATTGTTCTATTATTTATAGAAATGATAAGGAGTCGTCGCTCAAACGCATTATACACTGTAAAAAAAAAAAATTATCAGAATTTGATAGTAAAAAGCACTACAATCAGGGCAAGTACTTTTACTGTAAAATCTAATTTTTACCGTAAAATTTTACAGTAGAAAGTAGTTTCAAGTGGTACTTGTAAATTTTACAGTAACATTAACTGATTTACAAAGTAAAATATTATCACAAATTCTAAGCAAGTGGTTATGTATTGCTATTTTACAGGAACTTTACTTACAATTATAGGTTTCTACCGTATAGCATACAGCATTTTTAAGTGTACCTTACATTAATATATACTTAACTAGTCTGTTTTACAGTAATATTTACTGAAATCCAGTAATATTACAGTGCAATGATTTTGATTGAAATCCAGTAAAATATTATAGTAATACTTACTGAAACAAGTGGTTACAGAAAACTGTGAAAAAAAAATTTCCGACTAAACTTTACAACATTTCCCTGATTTACGGCTACTAATTATATACATTTTTCTTGATACTCCTCCTTCCTCAGAATCACTGCATGTACAATATATATTATTAAACACTTTACCAATTATTTATCATGAAAAAACAAATGTTTTAAGAAATTTAATTTTTTAAAAAAAAATGGAAAATGAACTTCCTAAAAAACTATTAAAACAGTATATTGGCATTTTTTATATAAAAAATACTGAAATTTCAACAAATACTTTGGTTTCAAACTGCTTTAAGAATTCCTAAGAAACATTAAAACTGTTTCTTTGCAACACAAGTTAAATTATATTAATAGTAATAGTGTTATTGTGATCTTGCTCAAACTTTAAAACAGTTCACTTGGAATCTCTAATTAGTACTCTTTGTATGGCAACCTGGTGGAATAACATAAGTTGTGCATAAATACAAAAATAGTATAATTATACGCTCCAAATAATAGAAAATTATAAATTTGAATCTGGAAAAGAAAATAAATAAATACGAAAATACTGTACCCAATATATATTTTAGAATAAGATTTAAAAGTCAAGAGTAACTGCCAAAAATATTACTTCAAATCTTATTCTTAACAAATCATAGATTTAATCGCCCTAATCAAAAAAAAACTTATGCTTTATAAATGAATATATGTTTCTTTAAATCGCATTTCTGTTACAAATAATGCTAGATATAAGATAATTAATTTATAGACAATAACTCAAGAAACAAATAACTATTAATTCTCCGATTTTTTTCCAGATCGATAAAATTTCCTGACTTCCTCATAGGCAAATTTTATAGTAATATGGAATTTTTTAAAAGAAAGCTTTTAGGTTGATTATTTTAGCAACGAAATAATAAATCAAAATGTAATAAAAAAAAACATTTTATTTTTCTATTTATAAATAGTAATATGACAAAATTAGTAATATTACAAAACAAAGCAAATTGAAAAATGAATGACACAGGTACAAAATACTGTGATAGTTAGAAGAAGATATAGTTAAAATATACAGCCTACTACAGCTCATGCACGTACATTCAAGACACAAAAATTGTAAAAATTACATCACAATTTGTAGCTCTTTAAATGAAGCAATAGCAGCAATGTTGTTGAAAAGAGAAAAATATAGGACTTCTAATAAAAATTAGAAATAATTTTGAAACTGTGATAACTATAAATTTTAATGCAATATTTATATTCCTTCTTACTAAAATATCTGTTACCAAAGTTGATCTTGCAAAACACCAATCACTTGCTTCAGGTGGAGATTTTTTTTAAAAAAGCTTCTATTTTATTCTGATTATGTTAAAGCTATTTTCAAAGGCTCTTTTTTCCAGGTAAAATGAAAAAAGAATCATCAATTGAGATATTAACCCAAATTAAACTAAAGCTAGTCTTATACATAACACTAAAGAATGAATATCCTATAAAATGACAAATATTTTAAAATATTATTAACTTTAAGAAACTGTCAATTTGGCAACATTTTTCCCCACCTTAGATGCTTAAATTTTCAGATTATTAAAAAAGTGTTATTTTATATGTAAAAAAAGATATTTTATATGAAAAGTCAGTTTGAAAATATTCTTTTTGAAAGAACGCTTGACTGTTCGACTAATAAAAATTTTAAATATAATTTTATATTTATTCTATATTTCAAATAAATACACAAAAAGAGATTTTAATATCCCTTTTAAACTTCTGTGGTTATTAAGAAACAAAATTTTATTGTTATTGGTTCTTGTAATCTCTTTACCATTCTTTTGTTTTACTATTTTATACTGAAGAGAAAAGTTGCAAAAAGATATTTTGTCATATTTTAGATTAGTTCTATTTTGAAAAATTATAGACTGATTTCGTTGGTTTCACTGTACATTACATTTTGCAGTTGTATTACATTAAAATTTTCAATAGAGGCCTTCTTCCTTTAGTCTGGGTTGTTTCAGCTCCTCGCTCGAATTAATGCTCTTCACAAACCACCTAGAAATATTATAATAATGCATAATTTATTAAATTATTTTATCTCTACAGCAGTTGAGGAATCCAGAAATTACACAGAAATCAAGCAAACATATTGTGGGTGTACTGCTCAAAAGAGACCAAGTCACTTTGTATTACTGTAGGTAAAATATACATTTTAAAGCTCGGCCATGGGTAAAATCTATTTTTATTCCATTTTAACATTAAAAAAGGTTACAATTAGCTTTAGTATATTGACTTGGGCTATTTTTTCCCTCCCAAAATGTGATAGAATATCAACACTTGAACAGCACAATGCTGAAATACTAAATGGCAGAAAAGAAACAAGCTCCAGAAATTAATTAAAATATATATGAAAAATCCTTGTTTTGCTCAATTTTAAACTGTAATAAAATGGAGTATTGCAAGAAATTATCAAAGCAACACTTAATTGGCAGATAAAATATTCCAAAAGTGAAGCATATTCTATAATAAATTGAAAAAATAACTAGAGGTTAAAATATGACTTCTTTCCCCCATTAATAAGGCAAGGAAAATGTTGCTAATACATACTTCAAAGTCAAAAGTAATAGAAAGTCACTAATGCTTTTAAATCAGCAAAAGTAGAATTTTAGCATTATATTTAATAATAAATTTTAATACTTATACACCACATAAAATGCAAACAAACATATACTTCTTGAATAATTTAATTGTACCGTAATAATTTTAAAATCTTTAATGATTGATAATCATCTAATTCATTTTATTTCGAGAGAAAAAAAAAAAAAAAAAAAAACTAGATCGACCTTGAGTACATCCCTTTTGTAATTATTGATTTCTTATATGCGTTATGTGATGCTTTGCAATAAAACTGCTATCCAGTTTCAAATCTTTAATTATAATCTGTAATATATCTTAATTAATATTTAACACCTGTCTAATAAATTAAGCTTTAAGAAATTTTAAAACAGTGATGCATGTTAAGCCTATCCCTATGACCACTTACCCCATCTTACTTAAATTACTATAAAATAATATCTAAATTAATCCAGCTTATCTGTTAATGAGGAAGCATTCTTAAGATCTGTATGAAGCTTTCTGCAGAGTCAATTTAATGCAAACTTAATTAAACAAAATGTAGGAGAAAAGTTAAATTAGGTATCTAACCAAACTGCTATGATAAACAAACAAAAAAATGGGTGTTTTCTCTCCACTAAAGTGTTGATGTACTAATATAATTTTAAATGTTAAACCAGTTCTAACTATTCAAAGCTAAAATAAAAAATTACATTCATACTAATATTCATTACAAAAGTTATAGAATTTTATTTGATGTATGACCACTTCACCCCAATTCTAACTTAAATCCTAGCAATAATATGTATGTAGAGGTGTAGCTAGATTTAGTAAACAAAGAGGTATAACATTAATAAAATGTATTCTGTTCCATTTTTTAAAATTACATACACTAAAAATTTTATAGAAAAAATATAACTTACTACAAACTATTATACAGGAGTTACAGGCAAGTCCATTTTTAATGCCTCAGCACGAGTAGTAGAAATCTAAAATAAATTATAAGTACAGTCTTTATTTTATGCTAAAAAATATTGTTTGATGACTGAAAAAGAATTGAGTTCTGAAAGTAAATGTTTTTTTTATTTTACAAAATGTTCAACGAATAAAAGAAATTAATTTGCTACAACACCTTCAAAAGGTCATGTCCTAGGTATGGAGAGAAAAATGTAAAATATTTCCAAATCATTAAAAATGCTTTTGCATTTTATACCATCAACAATAACATTATCACGTTTATGTTCCACAATTAAGTGATAACTTTCAGGTGTTCTGAAATCACCTATACAATATGGTTTTTGTATGAACATATTCTTTGTTATGTCACAATATCTACAGAAATTTTCTACTATAAAACTTTCACCACCAATAGAATGAGATCCCAAATTACTTCAAATTTGTTTTCATTGCTATATAGAAAAAAATTATCTACATAATCTTTCAGTGTATTTAATGTTATACTAAATTTTTCACAAGTAAACATTTTTGAAGTGTTCCAGTCTGTAAAATAAACAATAAAAAAATCAAATGGATGCAAGGTAGTTACATTTTATGCTTTATTTAAGGCATCATATACACATTAAAGGCATCAACAAAAATTCCTTAATAGGAACTCGCACCATTCTAAGATAGTTGATAAGTAATTTAAATATATAGATTAAAACAATAAATAATTTTTTAAAAAGTTTTAACAATGTAGGGGAAAGTAAAGAAACATGCTAAAATTTTTAGCAAAAAGTTACAATATTTTTTCTTTCATTTAATAACCAGTATTAAAAATATGAATATCTTTATGGACCAGTTTGAATAAGAACATATAGGGTAGATGCTCCAGTTTTAGCCACATTGGATTTGTTTTTCCAATAATTAACCAGTAATTTCAAATTAACTAATAAGAAGCATTCCAATACTTTAAGCAATCCTTATTTTACTATTTTCAATCTGATTGGTTCAATTTTCTCAAACATGCAACTTGTAAAAAAATTAAATGCATGAATAATTAATTTATTTATTTATTATTTCTAAAATACAAGCAACTGATTTAGTTTTGTTTCTAAAATGAAAAGTAACTAATATAGCTTTGTTTGTTTTCATTTTACATAGTAATGGCTCCAATTAAAAATAAGAAGGCAGGTAGCATTTCCATAAAAAAATTTTGCTACTCACCATCTAAAGTTGGTAATGCAGTTAAGGCCATTCAAAATGGAATGACAAAAACATCTCCATTTTGAATGTTTACCTCACATTTATGTTAGAAAATTTCAACTTGAGGAACCTGACTCGAGTGATGAGGAATATTCTTTTATATGCATGGATTGCTCTAATTTTAAAAATGATTCTGATGAATTTGATTAATGTTGCAATTAAAAATTATAAAAATACATATTTGTGGATATTGTTAGTGAATATAATAATGCAAATTCTTGATTTGTAATATTTTAAAAAAATTATGCTTTTGCAATGTAAGTTTAGTCCTCTCCCCATTTTTTGTTTCATATTTTATCAAAAAAAAAATTATGCGAGTATACATAGCTTGTATTTTATCAACCAAATTAAATTATAGTTTGTATTTTATCAACCAAATTAAATTATAGTTTGTATTTTATCAACCAAATTAAATTATAGTTTGTATTTTATCAACCAAATTAAATTATAGTTTGTATTTTATCAACCAAATTGAATTATTGTTTTCTGCATTCCTGCTTTTTAAAACGGAAATCTGCAGCTAAAATCAGCTTATGTAAATTTTGTTACATATCTTTATAAATTCATCAAAAAAATCCCATTTCATATAACAGAAAATGTACTAAAATATATATTGCATAAAAAGGATTTATTTTTACTTAAAATTCATTAAAGTGTCTGTTAAAAATATTAGTGTGGCCAAAACTGGTGCAAATTGGGTTAATTTATTTAATAATTCATAACTCAACATCTAAAATATTCTTCAGAAAAATTTTATAACTAGAAGAAAGCCAATAAAATTTGCTAAAGAATAGTATAAGTATGATTTAATATGTTTTAAACAGTCATCCACTGTAAAATTTCCATTTCAAATTTTCTCTTAAGGTGGCCAAAACTGGAGCATCATACCCTATATATATATATATAATCTGAACAAATTATTTAGTAACTCAAAAACATTAAAACTTGTATTCAAAAACATTCTTAGTGTCCGATATTTTATGTAAAGAAATTTCCATATTTAAAGCTTACAACAGAAAAAAAAAGTTCAATAAAGTAAGGTTGCTAAATGTAAACAAAGCATTTGAATTCTGAATACAGGCAGAGTATTTGAACTTATTTAACATTTAAATTTTCATTCTCAAAACAATGTTCCTAAAGATATACCAAGAAAAATTTTTCATTTATAAATGGAAATAATAATATGAAATAATAATGGAATAATTTTATGATGGAATAATCAACTTAACAATATATTTTATTATTTCGTTTGAAAACATAAAACTTTTAATTATAAAATTTGATATCTTGTTATAAATTACTTTCGATACTTTGTAAATAATAAATATATTTTTATATTTTTCCCTAAAAAAGCTGTAGAATATAATAATGCAGGCAAAAACAAAATATTAAACGAAAAGAACAAAAAAAGCTATATACTAATGTAACACGAAGCCTAATATGAGATTCAAACAATGTTAAATCAACTTCCTTCGTTTAAAAATCACCCTTAATAGGGTAATTAATAAAATAAATGATATCGTACACAAAATTAAACAAATTAATACAGAATGTATAAAAAAACAAGAACTTACCATGTATTTTCATCCTCCTATTTCATATCATGACAATTCGTTCTTCATGGTTCCCGCGCATTGAACTGGCCGCAAGCGGCGCTAGTGTAGTCGACTTTTCCGGTAAAATGTACTGCGAAAGTTGCGGGTACTGTAAATTCTCCATTCTACAGTAATTTTTACCTTAAAAGTTTCCGGAATTTTTTACAGTGTAGTGATGCCGATTATTTTCTCACACAATACGCATGAAAAGTCAAGGGTTACAATTCCTAGAAGGAGAAAGTATTTTTAACACACGAAACCTGTAATAAAAAAATTGTTTTTCTACAAATAACCGATTTCGTTTCCAGAAGTTGCTTATACCGGCGCAGTATTTTATTTCTTATTATTCCGTGTAAAATATACCATTTCATCGAATTTGAAAAAAGAGATTAACTTAATGCATTCTTGCGGAAGTCACATCTTCTATGATAATTTTATAAAAATGTATTAATATTTTAAACTGCTGAGATGAGTTATTTCATGACTCATTTATTAAATTACGCTTACTCCTCGAAACATATTTTCCTTTGGAAGTTTCAAACAACCGTAAGCATTTACAACTTTTGAATACCTTTAACGTCTGTAACGATAAAAGTTCAAGATGGACATTAGTAGATCAAACACTATGAAATAGCGATATTTAAAGTCATTTTGCAGAATATGTTACTAAACACAATTTTCAACTCGATAAAACGTGACAATGAATTACAACCGAAAATTCTCATACAAATACTTAATTTGTGATGTTATAGGGGATTTTACATTTAACTTTCCGATCTAAATTATGTGACTTATCAATTATACATTTTATCAAAGAAGGGTTCAATCAATCTTATGGACTCGATAAATTCAAGATTTTTATGTTTTCTTAATGAAAAAATTGGCTAAAGTTTTGAATTCAAATATTAGCCTAAAATTTTTTCATTTAAATCATCCATTTAAAATAAAATTGCAACAAAAATTTGCGTTGCTTGTTCAAACTTTAGTAAATGCGTGTAGTTAATAATACTTTGAAATATTTTGAAATGCATGACATAACCTATAAAAAATCATTATATTTCTCTCATGGCTATGTGTTTTTTATTCTAAAATAGATCATTCTAAGGTCTTTTATTCAGAAGAAAGGACTTTTAAAAGTCTGCATCATTTTTAAGAAATTATATTAATGCTTTCCATTCGATCTTTTAATAGATAATTTTCATAATTCGAATTTGACAAAAAAGTGACTTGTAAAATATTTGTAGAAGTGACATTAAACCGAGAATTGAGAGAACTCTGAAATATCTCAGAAAAATGCATGAAAATTAAGTGCTTTTAACATAAATCTGCATTTACTCAAAAATGCTCAAATTATTAAAAAAATATTAGTTTTCTGAATATTTCTTAAATCCAAAAGAGAAATCAATGCAATATGCAATAAATGATAAAATGTTTAACAATCAAGCATTCTAACAATTATTTTTCAAGTACTTTAGCCATAAAGAACCATCATTAAAATGCATATGACACTCTATCGTTGCTTTTCAATATTTTTCTGCTCAAAATTGGATGAAAAAATTTCTTATTACTCCTTCCTAAATTCCAGAAAAGTTTTACCGAGATAACCTCGTTTTCGTTGTGGAAGCACCAGAATTGAAATCTAATTCTCCAGAAATAAGAATTGCTTCTAGTCAAGAGAGTAAAAGTATTATTTTACGTCAGCGTTATTAAATTGAATTAGTTTCGCAACTAGAAAAACAACATTTCGGCGAGGGGCTAATAAATGGAATTAAAACTTGGCTGGATTCCTGTCGATAATTCCTTTACTTTCTGTTTACAGACGACGAAAAGAATTTACTGGCTATCCAAAATCTAATTAATGGTTAACTTAACTTTTAAATGCTAATTTAGAATAGCCCGAAACCTATCTTTAATCTTCTCCCAAGATAATTCATGAATGAATGTGACATTTGATTGTCTAAGAATAGATTTTTAGAATTCAGAGGCATTTTTCTGCTGCTATCAGCTCATGTTCAACATCATTTTTAACAACAAAAGAATAACCAACATCATAATCTCTGTCGACAGATTTTTTTAAAAAATGTTCTATTAAAACTTGAACTCCGGCGAAGATTTTACATTCGATAGAGAATTTAAAGGATTAGCTTTAAAGCGGAAATTTATTACCGTCTTTAAAGATTATGGTGCATGATTTTTTCCCAAAGCTCTGTTATGCCTTGTTAGGCATAATTATCTTAAACTCTCAAGTGTGGAAAACTTGTTTTCATAGGAATGCAGTTGATTCAGGTTTAAACTTTTAAAGTAGGAAACGTATTTTTGTTCATTTTCAATATTAATAGAAATGAATTCACATTATTGTTGGGGAATATCAGTAGTGTGTTTTATAACACTGCTCGAAAGAAATTGAAAAACTCTTATACTTTTTTATTCACACATTTCAATAGTACTTACTCATTTCTTTCTGAAGATATAAAATAAGCAAAATGTATCGTAAATGAACTTTAATGCAGTGATACAATAAATGATAAAACTCAACAGCAGACAATATTATAAAAGACAAACTTCTTGAAACTGATCTGAATTCTGAACCCAAGTACGTAAAATCATGTTTACACTGGAACAATCTCTGGCACGAATAAGATACCATGTGATTCCAACAAAATCTTGTCACCAGGCGACAATCTCACGCCAAGGGTGCATAACCATGCACAGAAAAGCAAAAAGAAGAAATTGCAGCTAGTCGTTGTTAAGTCCAAATTCCAATTATTCATTGTCCCAAAGGTCTGTGTATACATGTGTCCTTGACTTTAGACTGTCGACAGGCGACGAGACTTCGTATATGATGACCAGATTTTCTCTTCCTAGTGTGGCCAGTTCTTGTCTTACTGCAAATGGGAGCAAAATCTGGTTATTCATAACCGCTCCACTTTACCAATATCGATCATTCCACTACACAACTGATTGACAATGCAAAATTTCGATGAGTGTTGGAGTGGTGTCGAGCGGAAGGATGGATCTCCAGCCGGTCTGTATTTCTAATAGTCCCATTTGCACTGCCGGGCCATAAATAAAAGGGGTCCTAGTCATAATAAAGTTACGTCGTACATGATGACCAGATTTGCTCCTCTTATAGTGGCCAGCTATTGTCCTACTGTAAACGAGGTATAAATCTGAATATTTACAACCGCTCCACTTTACGCAATATCGACCCTTCCACTCCGCAACTGATCGACAATGTCAAATTTTCTATGAGAATTGAAGTGGTGTGGAGCAAAAGGATGGATATCCAGCCGGTCTGTATTTCCAATAGTCCCATTTGGACTTTCCTGCCCATGTCCTCGCTGACGAAGACAGGGGGAGGATGTTCTGTAATACATGTCCCATTTGGACTACCGGGCCATAAATAAAAGGGGTTCTACTCATAAGTATAGGTGTCCTAGACAGAATCTACATAGTTTGAGCAGACATTTACAAATGATGGATACTTTCATTTTACCGTTTTTAAGTACTTAATATATTCTATATTAGTGAATATTGTGGTTGTCTTCAAGAAAGTCTTATCCCGTTTGATAACGTTTGCTTTCATTTCACACAATTTATTTGATTTTCATCCAGGCAAATATTTTTCGCAGACACGCAAAGAATTTATTTTATCGCATGAATCTCTTTCTACTGAAATACAAATTAAATCACTTTCAAGGTGCATGTATTCATGTAGTTCATTACTTTTTAAAGAGTTCCCTTGCTTACATTATAGCTTTAAAATCAAAACACGAGGAAAATTTCCCAATCCATTTCCTGACATGTTTTAACATCTTTTGCATTAAAAGAAATCGCAGCAATTTCAGACGCTGAATATCTAAACTAAGCAGTTGAAAGTTGGAAAATTTCTCTCTGAAAAATTCATACGTGATTCAATTTGTATTTCCATGTGTCAAGCACTGAATAAAATTTCAAGACGCCTACACTGCTGCTGAATACTAATAGCAGGATTCGGGGCACGCTTAGATTTATTACTTCCTCTGTCTTTCAATAGAGTTATTTTATTCTGATCCGGGTATGGAACGTCGAAACTCCTCCTCAAACGAAACACACGCATCCGTCTCTATAAAGTTTTTCGGAGACGTCTCTTGGGTACTTTCAGCTGGATATGTTTATTTATTTATGCTTATTACTTCCACTATATTTCATGTTTCCGGCGATAGGATACAGATTGGAATTTCCGTCACGTTCTTTGTTTTCACATATATATCTTGCGCTTGATTTCAGAAGTATGGAGCAGAATATCATATTCCGGTAGTAGGTTCTTCCCCAGCTTGGAAACTGAAAACAGGAGTGAATAAAATCGTCAGTTTAGTCGTAGAAGAAACTGAAAAGAAAGAGTTGTTGAGACTTGATCAGAATTATGTTTTCAATATATATTATCATTTTTATTAATCCACCGAGAAGGAACTCCCTTTTGGAGTGAAATGGGATTTTGGCCGGAAGTGCAATGATAGAAAAAGAAATCACGTAAAGAAATCGTAAAAACTTTTCAATGGTTCACAGTAAAGACTGTGGTATATCATGTACTAGAATGTCGGTATAATGACTCATTTATCATGATGTGAAGTCTATATTTTCTTCTTCAAATCATTCATAAAGTCTTATTCTTGTTTGGTTCCTCATAATATTTTTAACATCCAGTTTGAACACTGGTATGAGTAATGTGGACTGTTCTCATTAAATGACACTTCCAAGAAGGATATCACATACAGAAATCGTATAAACTTTTCAATGGTTCACAGTAACGACTTTAGTATCTCATGTACTAGAATGTCGGTATACTGACTGATTTATTACGATATGAAGTCTGTGTTTTCTTTTCCAACTAATTCATATTCTTGTTTGTTTCTTCGTAATATTTTTAACATCCAGTTTGAACACTATGATGGGTATTTGTGGACTGTTCTCATTAAATGACACTAATAAGTGGTCTATGTCTCGGAACACTTGATCCGTATTCTTCCATTTTTGATGTTCAGTTCATAAGCAGATAATTCATGTTTGAAACATTCTTCTGTTAGGCAACATTTTTTTAATGAAGCTGCAATTATTGACACTGAAAAAACTGTTTTATTAGAATTTAACCATTCTTAATTAAAATTATGATTGTTCAGATGATGCAACTATAGATACAAATTGAATATGACTGGAGTCTGAGCCATAAATACGAGTGAAACACTTACGCGCAAAGGTGTGCATCTTGCCAGGAAGGAGTTAGATCGTAAAAAGAGAAAGATGGTTGCAGTCACGCCTTTTTATACTACTGAGAAAACGAGAAAATCCCAAAAATCTCGCGACTTTATAAGTTAAAGTAGAACTGCGTTTATCTGCGATTGAAGTAGAAGTAATTCGTTTGTAATTCAAAATTAAGTGGAGTTGAAAAATTTAATTTTAAAAAAATTAAAATTTTTAAATCATTACATTTTATGTGTATAATTTTTTGAACTATCATGGATAATATATTCTCAATATTTCAGAGACTTAATTAAACGCTATAAAGGTCCAGTTATTTACCTTAAAGGTTATTTTTAATATTTTAAAGATATTAGATCAAAACATCTAAACGCTTAGAGGGATAGTACAGCCTTAACACATCCCACAGTCAATGCATATATTGGGGAGAGTTATGAAGATAGGCCAACAAAGGCTCGTATCCCGAAGTGTATTGAAAGATCCAAGAATTGTATTAAGACGAATCGAATTAGTAGAGACACGATAGACAAGTCGGTGAGACCGACGGCCATATTAGATGAATTCTATATATCTTGGTAAATGTTTGAGGAATAGGAGATGACTGCCGAATTTTGTGCACCTAAAACTTTTTAATGCACTGTGATAGAGAAGAAATTTTAATGAAAAAAGAGGAGTAGAATTCTTTTATTGTTATTCATTACCTTCAAAACAGTGTGATTATTTTTTTAACTTTCCAAAAAATACATTTTAAAGTTGAAAAATAACATAAAAATTATGCCAACGGTCAAAATAAGGATTTCCAGATTGGACCGATAGTTTCCAAAATTGGGCTACCAATTCCTTTAAGCACAACTAAACAAAAGTATTTTTTAGTTCTCGATTCATACCAGCACACAATGTATGAACCCAGGTATGATTTTTTATGCACTGTATCATTTCTTCTTCTTCCTTTGTTACCTCACATATGATACAAAACCATGTGATACATAACCAATTTGCTCTTTTTTGAACCAACATTTGATGTCTTTAATGTCCTTTAATTATTATTTCTTTCATCTCTTTCTCTTCCAATATATGAGGACTACTGGTTATTATAACTGCTGTCTGGGCTATTCATCTACTTCAAGAAAAATTAATTAATTAATTTTAATTAATTAAATTATCTAATTTAGTCAACTATTTGGGGACCAAACTAAGCCACTTTTATACAAAAGCAAAAAGAAAATCCCCATAACATTTTCTTTAAACTATTTTATAAAATTATTGTATTAAAATATAACCAAACAAGTTTTCTATTTGAGGGCATAATAATATTCTTTGCTGCTTAGTTTAAATCAACATAGGGTCTATTTGTCTTTTCTTAAAATATTTAATTGATGATATCTAAATATGAACACTAATTCTCAAACTGATGCCACGTGGCACTTTCTCTGAAAAATGATTCCATAAACTACATTTATATCGTTGCAACATAAATTTCCTTGTAGAAAAATGAATAAAATAAAACAATTCCAGCTTGTTTGTATATTAACAGAAGTATATATTCAAAAATAATTTTTATTATATTTTTAAAAATGATTTTAAGTTTGAAAAACTCATATCGCACACGAATATCATTGTTTTTCTAATAAGTCAAACCAAAAGCTTCATTCTACTTATTTAGAAATAACAAAAAATCCTTGTTCATATAATTTTCAGGGATCAATATCTCTTTAAAATGAAGATTTATTCTCATTGTATGTATTTCATGCTTTCAAAGCTCTCATTTGTTTCCTGAATAGAAAATATCATTCATTTTCGTAATAAGACGTACAAAAAGTTTCATTCTACTTATTTAAAAATAAAAATATTCGTGTTCATGTAATTTTCAAGGGTCAATATCTTCTCAAAACGAGGGATTATTCTCATTGTATGCGTTTCATGCTTTCAAAGCTCTCATTTGTTTCCTGAATGAAAAATGTGAGAGCTAAACCATTGTTGTCATAAAGGGAAACATATTAAAAAATATTTACGCTCGCTGAAATATTTTTAAAAGTACTTCTGAAAGAATTTCAAAAATCTTAACTTCAATAGATTTTTTTTCTGAAATTTTATTCAATAAGGTGCGTGTTTATACACAAGAAGATATTTTAATGCCTTTATGGATGCAAAATTAAATTTTTCTATGAAAGCAGAATCGACGAAGGTTAGAATAGAAGTGTTAATTAAAGAGGTTTAATAAAAGACAATTGTGAAACCACACAAAAAATGAAGAATCCCTTTTTTTTCAATATATTGATTAATGCATCATAAAAAATTAAAAGCTTTGTTCTTTTAAAAGAAAATTAGCGGAAGAGTTTTATGACAGTAAGCCTTTAATGTTCCGTTATCTTTTTCTTTTATCTTCTTGTTTTCTTCGTTTTGAAAACTACTTCTGAATATTTTTGTTCTTCTTTCTTTTATATTACTAAACAACCAAGCATGAAAAATAAACATTAGCGATTGAGTACTTCGCCAACTGCTTAATGCGATTTTCACGTGTAAGACTTCGGGTGTACCACAAAGCAAAATGATTTTATTTCGTAAAAGATAAAGAGTCTTTTATCATATTTAAGTAACTTGAGTTTAAGTAGTAATATACTCTTCCTTTTTACTTTCTCGTATACGAAGTATACGAAGAGAAAGTATTGTAATCCTCAAAAAATTCGAACTCCAGATTTTGACGAATCTCCACGTTTTATAGTCCGAAAAACACAATTTTGGAATTATGTCTGTCTGTGTGTCTTTGAACACGATAACTTGAAAACTATTATAGATACAGGGATGAAATTTGGTGTGTGATCTTTACACATAATGTTTAGGTTTCTGTCAAATTTTGGACAAATTCCGTCTGCCGGAAGTCTGTCTGTCCACGTTTTAGAACTCCCTGAGTCCAAAAACCACAATTTTGGAATTATGTCTATCTGTGAACACGATGACTCGAACACTATTAGAGTTACGGGGTTGAAATTTGGTATTTGATCTTGACACATAATTTGTCGGTTTCTATCAATTTTTGAAAAAAAAAATCCGTCTACGGGAAGTCTGTGAACACTATAACTCAAAAACTTGAACAGCTAGATGGATAGAATTTGGTACACAGTTTTGATCAGGAATGTAGGTCCGTATCAAGTTTTGGCCCAAATCCGTCAAAGGTTTGACTGTCTGTCAGTCTGTTTAATCGCATACTTCTAAACATTATAACTCTTAAACCCTACGACTTTGATAAATAAAAATTGGTATGAGGCCTGCTAACAATAATTGTAGATCCATGCCCAATTTTCGCTTTAATCGGTCGAAATAAATATGTTCAAATCTCCTATTTGTCTTTTCTCATTACACAATGACGCGACAATTTACGCCGTTATTGCGTAATTGCGCGATTAACTTGCGCTAATCCTTTCCGCTTCTATCCACGTCTTTCGCCTCCAAACTTCGAATTCCCAACATTTTTTCTCCACTGCATTAGGGATGCTTGTCCGTTTTACTGCCTTTTGGCTTATTTTTTCTCCACATGTGTTAGGAGTATACGGGAAAGTTTAGGGGCGACCACTCCTGCTGGTTTACTGATGTTAAGTTTATAATATCCTTCTTAACATAAAAGTATAATATCGTACGGATAGGAAGCTCGTTATTCTAACGAATAGTGAATAGCATTTTTTGGACGCATTAAAAAGTGTGTTTAAGGAAAATTTACCAAATTCAATTTAAATAAACAGTTCAATTCAAATTTAATAAAACAGTTTTAAAAAACATACTTTCATTAGTGTACTAAAAAAATAGAATTCACAACACACAAGTGTACAAAATTTCAAAACACGAACACATCATGAAGAGAGTGACAATTTGATTACTAAATTCTATCATTACAAACATGAAGCAACTCAAGTTAATTAAAAACGTGTAATAAAATAAATTCAAGACGGTGGGGTAAGGACCTACAGTAGAGGCAAGGTATTTTGAAGATTTAAACTGGTAAAAATTCACGTGATTTGGTTCCTAAAATGAGCACCAAAACCATTCGGAATGCAGCTAACACTTGAAATGTGTAAGTGGTGAAAGCAGGCTTTAGGTAACGAAAACTGTAATGGGGGAATATTAACACGAAACAATGCATGCTTATGATAAAAAGAAATGAAAACAACAATTTAATGCACATAGTTTGCAAATACTAGAAGTTTGTAAGAAAATCAACTTAGCGGAAATGCATGCAAATGATTTGAAATATGATTCAAATACGATATCCCTTCAAAGTCGTCCAAGCCATAAGAACTCCGACAAATTAGCCCAGACAAAATAGTTAGCGCCAAAATAGCCCCGACAAAATAGCCCATGCCAAAACAGCTCCGACAAAATAGTCCAAGACAAAATAGCCCTGACAAAATAAACCAATATCAAATACTGAATGACATTAAAAAACATTTGTATGGGCTATTTTGTCTTTGGCTATTTGGTCTTGTGCTATTTTGGCACGGGCTATTTTGTCTTATGCTATTTTTTCGGGTCATTATGGCTTGGGCTATTTTGACGAGTCACGTTTAAATACTCCAGAAGAGGAAAATACTGCAATTCCATCGAAGGTAAACAATCTTTCTGGAAGAATTAAGCTTAATCAATGAAAACTACAATTTCAAAAGAAAAATTTAAATTAAGAAGCTAGTAATGTCCGTTATGTTTTGCTTTTAAATTTATAAATTTACCTGTGACGGCTCGTCCATGAGAGCTGCAGTCCTCCCTGAAATTATTTTAAGAAATTGTACTTTCATTTTCATTCTATTTGGCTTACTTTTCCACTTTGAGAATTCAGTAATCAACGAAAATGGTAGAAAGTAATAAAAAATGTAAAAGGAAGACGGAAAATCAATCAAAAATTAAGAGAGAGAGACAGACCAAAGCTGCAGAAAATTTTGCCCCTCCTCAGGATATGAAATTAACGCAATGAGCAACGCGAAGCGGTAGAAAAGCAACCCTTTCCCCGCTTGAAATTGCATTCATTTCAGCTGCACTCCGGAGCACGATTGGCTCGACTTCCTCATTTGGCTTTTTTTCGCTTTTTCTCAGAAGTTTAGTCGTTACGTAGTTTTTTTAAATCCAATTCTGGAGGAGTTGTAATTTTTTGCTCCTTTATGTTTTTTCGGGCGCTGATTACGAATCTGAGGTTTGCCACCAATAATTTTTGTTGGGATTTTAGTTATATCCAAAAACCATGAAAAAATTTTTCCCCAGTGTTTTTGCTTATAACTCAAAAACTATCAATTTTTAGTATATCATCATTATATACGAAATTAATCAGCACAAAATTTCCTACAACTTAGGTCTATACAACTTTTACAGCACTGCTTGTTTCTGAGCTGACGAGCCGCCACTGCCAATGATGCGGTACAAAGTATTAGTTTTTTTTTTCTTACATTTTAAAGCCAACTATGACAATGGGGGGAAAAATAATATTTTGCCCCGAGCGACATTTTTCTTAGTTATGCCACTGACTCCAAAGCAGTATGGCAACGATTCTCTTTAGTTTTTAAAGTTGTCTAACCCTCCAGCGGCTAGCTATTTTGATCTCATAGTTTTAAAATCATAAAATTTTACTTTTAAAGTGAGTAATTGGATCTTTATTGCTTTCAATAAAGTCTCTTGAAATCTTAAGAATATTTTATCCATGATAGTTGACGAAATTATACACATAAACTGAATTATCTGCTTTTGAATTCAACAAAAGAATCGAGAAAATACGTCTCAACGGTCAGAGGGTTAATTGTGATTCGAAGTTTTATATATTTCGCATAAAAAAATGAGAAAGATTTAACCTTTAACTTAACATACTTATACTAGAAGTAGCAATATTTCTTCAAAATAAAATGTGACATTAAATTTCGTTTTTTTACTTAGAATAAACGAAGGAAGTAAAATTTTGGAATTTAATGTCTCAAATTTTATATAAATTCATCTATATATATAAAAGGGGAAGTATGTGTGTGTTTGTGTGTTCGTTTTTTTTTTTTTGGTTCTTTATGCACGCCCACACCGTTGGACTTACGGCGACCAAATTTGGTACGTTGATGGATTAGCCCAAGAGGGAACAAACGACGTAAAAATTATTTTAAAATTCGAATTAAATTTTTATTTATTTAATTAAATAACGAAAATTGAGGTTTTCCGCCAATAACTTCTGAAATATTTATTGCACGAAAATTATTTTTACATCACCTTAAGGAGCAAAATATTATCTTTTTAATGATACCAATTTAATTGTTGTACAATGTTTTCTCTAACTGTAATTAACGTTTCAAAATTCATTTTAAACGCAATTTGTAACAATGTTTTCTATTGTTATAAAATCAAATTTATTGTTTCATCAAATCCTCAATTCGCGTGTTTTTACAGCTGTTCAAGTTGCGATTAGAAAATATTGCTTTCTTTGGCCATTGACTACAAGGTAGATTTCTTACTTCCGCTGTTATTTCGTAGCATGCACTTGACTATCATTTTCTCGTAGCTTTTAATATGCTATCAATTATCAAGTGACGTTAGTTTTGTTACTACCCGGTGTTTCGTTTAAATTTCAGGAATTTTTGAATAATCCTAACCAGCGATGTAGCGACCAGGGAGTAAGGGAAGCATAGATGCCGAAAATGCCAGTTTTAGAGGCGCCATAGAGACAAAACATTACTGCATCGATGCAAGTTTTTAAAGCCAAATATGATTGAGGCGTAAAAATGATACCAGGCACAGAGGGCCGTTTGCGCTTGCCAAGCAAATGACGACTGGGATGTAAAAAAATAATCGTATTTTTGGGCGCCACTTACCCACGTTGAGCCACTGACCATGCTGACAAAACGTTAATATGTTTGTGTCACTTTTAAAGTCAAATAAATACAATAAGGAGTCGAAAAATAACATGTCCAAAGCACCGTCTATGCAAGTTAAGCCTCTTATGATGAAGGGGGGAGGAGGAGAAAAAATATTAGTATGACCAGAGCGCCACTTGCCCTCGGTACGCCACTGTCAGTATATAAAGTCATTAAAGGGTAACTGAGTCCCGTTCCTACCGAAGGGAGAGGGCTTAGGGAGAAAAAGAAGGAATGGTGCTTCTGGTCAGGCTCACAAACACCAAAAAGAAGAGAATGGAGAGCCATAAAAAGCATGATATGAAGCGTTTCTGTTGTCTTCGTATCATTGATGGGGATGGGAAGATGGAATTCCAAGGGTTGTCAGACTCGTGTAAAGTGGTTGAAAGTGCAGAGACAAAAAGAAGACGTTAGTTTACCTGCTGGCCGAAGGGTCAGAGACACAGGAGAAGGCAAAAGAAAACCAACAAAAGAGGTTACAGTGAAAAACTGTTTAATTAAGCTTAAATTGTTATAACTACCTAGACTTGAAAATATTTCTACCCCGAGCAGCGCCGGATATATAAGCTAGTTTCTAATAAAAAGTCATCATTTATGTTGATTGAAAATTGAAATTTTATTATCATATCTTGTGGAATCAGCACTGTTACAATAAATTGGAAATGAGCAGATTACAAACACATTATATCCTAATTATTTCATATATTCAAAATGTCTAAAATTGAACATATGACACTGAATGAAATAATTTTTTTTCTATAAAAGTTAAACAGCAGAGGAGGTGGTTTCTATATCATTTGTTGCAATGCCCGTTTCTGAAGGTTTTTCTTTGATTCTGGCAATGTATAATGAGTATAGGTTTGAAATGCCAAAAGACATTAAATTAAAATTTAAGAATGCAAACAAATATAAACAAAGATTTTTCTGTAAATTTGTTTTTTGCAGTTTTCTCAAAACGTGTATTTTCCAAATTTAGGTACGCATAGAAAAAATTATTTTCATCGTATATGTTTGGAATTTTATATTATAGTACTTGCAACCATTATGCATCTGTTAAACTTTGTTTCATACATTTCTGAGCAGTAATATAATTTTAAGGTGATATTTTTTATAAAAAATATCACGTATTTTTGAGATTTTATAGTTATATGATATTCAATATTTTTTTTAATTTTTATTTCAAATATATTATCATGAAATAAGTTCACTGTTATTATTAAGCTTTCATTCACATATTATGTTAATTTTTCTGGGATTTTAAATATAATTGTTTTTCCTGAGCGTGCCAATGTGAAGCTATGTATTTGCTATATGCTCTATCAGGGCACATTTTCGACTTGCTATTAAAAAAGACGAAAAGACGAAGAAAAGAAAAAGAATTTATTTATTTTAAGATGCAAATATTTTTAAGCTATTGTGTATTGAAAACATCACATTTTTCTATACTCGCCAGATTTTAATTAAGATATAATTTTTACATGGAAAAAATCCTCTTTGTTTGTAACGAAATTACGATAGTTTTCGTTGTTGAGAACGTCTCAATTCCCTGAGGCCAGTGTACGTAAAAGTAGGCATCTTAGCTCATTTTCAAAGACATAAAGTTTGTAAAGCATCAAAAATAATAAATTAGAAGAAATCTTAACTAATGATTTCGCGTAATTTATTATTTTTAGTAGTGCTTGAAAAATTTTTTCTCTCAGAAAATTTGTTAAGATCTGCAGTGGATACGCATACTAATAATCAGATAAATTATCCTTACTAAAATATTTGGTCTCCCATTCTCCAAGCATTTCGTTTAATGAAGTGCTTTGAATTGGAACGGGACAGACTAAACGAAACGATTAAACAAATCAAATGTGATTTCGAATAAACTCTCCTGTGATTTCGCATGGATCTGAATACAGAATGGGCTTTGATTTTTATGACGAAAATGCTACCTAATGTGTTCTATGAATGAATGTTTACTTTTCCTCATGAAAGAGAACATTTTTATTGATTGAAAGTCATTTAGGTTTGTTACTGTTAGATTTATAACCACTTCATTTTGTGGAAAATGCCTGTGTTAAAAGATTCATAGTCCTTTGGATCGAATAAAGCAGGTTTTATTTACAGCATGGTCTATCATACATGAAAAGCAGAAACACAGTGAAGATAAAATGAAAGTCACTCATATATATAGATTTTCAAGAGGATTGAAAAGATAGAAAGGCAGCCAATGGGGATTCGTAATGATACAGTGAAACAGCGAATAGAAAACATTAATACGACAACCAATCAGCTCTATTTAAAAAGGCGTGAGGTTTCTGGAACTTAGTGATGTAATCTGCGAATACTCTATTCTAACAGTTACCAATACTACTTTGCCGTTGCCTGTGATGTTAAGTCTGAGTTTCGACATTACGTGCTCTTTTAGAGTTCAAATAACCAGTTCTTTTTGCATTTTCCAATTATTTATTTTACGAATAACAACACAACACATCGATATTTACGAACACGTATTTCACGCATCTGACCATTTCGAAAATTGACTTTTAAATCGGCAGATTACCGATTCCGTTCTTAAGACCTCATTCGTCCATGATTTTTACTTTCTCGTATACGAAGTTTACAAAGAGAAAGTATTGTAATCTTCAAAAAATTCGAACTCGAGATTTTGACGAATCTCCACGTTTTGGAGTCCGAAAAACACAATTTTGGTATTATGTCTGTCCTTGTGTCTGTGAACACGATAACTCGAAAACTATTAGAGATACAGGGAAGAAATTTGGTATGTGATCTTTACACATCATTTGTAGGTTTCTATCAAATTTTAGACAAACTCCGTCGGCGGGAAGTCTGTCTGTCTGTCCGAGATCATGTGAACACTAATTGGAATAGCCTGATTGATAAAGATTGGTACACAGTTTTATCATCAAGAATATAGGTCCGTATCAAAATTTGGGCCAAATCCGTCGAAGGGTTGACTGTCTGTCGAACTGTATAACCGCATACTTGTAAAAATTAGATCCGCTGAAACTCTTTGGCTTAGATAAATAAAAATTGTCATGACGGTTGCTAACATTAATTATTGATCTGTGACCAAATTTCGTTTAAATCGGTTAAAAAAGGGCTTTTAAATTGCATAATTAGTTTTTCTAATCCCATTCTCCATACGCATGCGTACTTGTAACAATCTCTTCGCACGCGGAAGGATTACATCACTTTGTCCTTGAGCCGGCAAGAGTGGAAGTGGTGCTAGAAGCAATCGGCTACGCTTTGAATTTGATTCTTTACCTAAATATTTTACAATCACTATAATCTACAATGAAAAACCTTCTGATAGTCATTGGATTCTGGGTTACAATAGGTTCGATTTTTTTATCAACACGTGAGGAGGGAAGACAGCAGCTTTTTGGGGAAAGTCTAGGAGAAAGTTTAGGGGAGACCACTCCCGCTGGTTTCCAGACTGATTGAATTCCCCATTGGATAGGGAAGGAACATGATAATAATTTCCCGTTTTAGGGATTACTGTGCCTCAAGTTGCTACATTGCCAATGCTACTTTATCCACAAATTGGAGTACAGGATGATCAAGTACGGATAATAAGATTACATATTTAAAATCACAACACGACGAAAAGTTCCCAATCCATTTTCCGACAAGTTTTAGCATATTTTGCATTTAAAAAATGTACGAAAGATTCTAGGGTGAACATTCTCGCTGATCTCTCTCACTCAGTCACACACACTTATTTTTTTTAAGTTTTAAGATAATTAAATAGTAATAAGAACTTATTCAGGATAAATTATCTTATAAACACATATTAAATAATTTGTACAAGTATGAAAGGATAAAAAATCATTTTTTAAAGCGAGAAAAATTTACTACCTTTACTTTATCTGCACTTTTTTTTAGTTTTATCAGTCTAAGGCGAAGAAACAAAATTTG
>BGPR01000109.1:1402801-1443478 GCA_013235015.1 Araneus ventricosus | reverse complement strand
TGATATTATATTCCTATTCAAGTGATATTATATTCATATTCAAGTGAAATATTTCTGAGCTGGATGATAAATGATTTTACCCAGAAATAATTGTTCTTTTACGTACAGAGGTACATCGTGAAAATAGCCCAAGATATAATAGTCCGACAAAATAGCTCGTGCCGAAATAGTCCCGACAAAAAAGCCCTGACAAAATAACCCAAATTCAAATTCTGAATAACATTTAAAAACATTATTTTGTCTTCAGTTAATTTATCGTGGCTATTTTGTCTTGGGTTATTTTGACAAATGCCTATTTGAGCAATTTTTTGGGGGATATTTGGGCACGGACTATTTTGTCTCGAGGTATTTTATCGGGACTCTTATGAATTGAACTATTTTGAAGGGTCACGTTGTATAGAAGTAGAACAATTGTGCTTTTTATGTACAAAAAGAAAATATGAATACAATTTTGGCAAATCGTAACTTTTAGATCGAGTCAAAATCTAAAAGTTACGATTAAAGATATCTTATTTAACTAGTAAAGCATATTTCTACTAATGTGCTTCTTCCCCTCAAAATTTATGTCAACTATATTCAAAAACTCGGCAAAAAATTGGGATATAAGTTTGAAAATGAAGCATTAAACAAGAATTCATCACAAAAAAATTAAGGATTTTCTTCAAAAAGATATTCTATAAAATTTTATCAAACAATTATAGGAAATTATCTTTCCTTTATCTCCAACTGAGTTTCTCTTGAATGTTTTATTTTCCTTTGTAAATGTACATGCTCCTCGAGACGCAAAAAAAAGTTGTTTTCATCCAAAATGGTTTCGAGTAAAAAAAAATTCAAAAACATCTAAACTCGTGATAGACAATTTAAGATGTTTGTCACGTTTTTTGCATGTAAATGAAAAGAAAATAAAGAAATAGGGATAGATTTGTCCTAAGACAAACCGTCTTATTTTACCATCATGGATGCATAAGCAATTTACATTTACAACTGAATGTATTCAGTAATGAAATCAATTATCTGACACATAATTTTGTATCTTCGTCTCTTCCTTAAGTGCATCCATTTCCCCTTACTCTGGCGAATTTTATAAACCTTAATTTCTTCTTACACAGAATCTAGTGATAGTTCATGGGTAAGGTACGAATGATTATACAATATAAATAATAGAACAATAAATAGTAATAAAAATAATAATTAGTTAAATTTCCATGATACCCGAATCAGGGCGGAACACTAATTCCTATCATAGGACACAATGGAATCTTTCATGCCTTCATTTTATAAATGACAAAATTAAAATTTAAGTTTATTGTTAGCTGATACTATTTGGGAGTTGTATCAACTAACAAAGAACTGATTAGACAAAGAGCGCCTAATATTCTCTCAGATTGGAACAAATCATAAAAAGTGGTGCGCATGCACCTTGTTATTTCGAAATATCCCTATTTCTTAAAAATAATGATGTTCCTACGTCAAACAAAACGAAATGTTCTTCTTTCATCTTTTTCATATGCTTCCTCGATATAACGCGTTTTAAGCTGGTCATTCGCGGTGAGACCACTCCAAGCCAAATGGTGTAGGAACACTCCAGACCCTTCCAATTTGCAGCCCATCCATTTAGATGGGTCATTCACGGAGGCTCCAGACAAGCGGTCGCTCCTATCCCCTAGGGCTACTCAGCTTACACCTCCTCCCGCGTTTGCGAGGGATCGTCACTCCTCCACGGGTCTACATCTTGTGGTTTTCGCCCTTGTCAGAGAGCCTCGCTCCCCTTCCCCACGGACGTATCTCACTTTTATGACTCCAACTCTCCAAATGAATAAAGAATGGAGATGAAAATCCTAACTTTTTCTACGCCGATTCTCATTGTATTTTCGCACTGACGACAGATTTTGGAGAGGCACGCTCCAACTTGCGTGGAGCGGTCTCTCCGCGAATGTCTGGACATTCGCGGGATGTCCGCACATTATGTAAAGCTCCATTGTAGTGAAAAGAATCGAGAATGCAGTTTGGTAGAGAAATAGTAAACTGAGTGGATCCAAGATTTGAGGAATATCTACAATCCTGGTGTCTAAATTATATACCAAATTTCATTTATTTATCTCTTTTCGTTCTGTAGTTGTGTTTATAATATTAGACAGGTTTGCTGAGACTGGTTTCGGATTTGGTCCAAAATTTGGCACAGAATTACAATTTGGGTGTCAAGAGCATATACTGAAATTCATCTCTCTACCTTGCAGAGTTTTGGGGTTATGCGTTTACAAGTACAAGGAGAGACTGACAGACAGATTTTCCAATGATGGATTCCATCCAAACTATACAATACTTCCTACTTTTTCTATATTTCTATGTGAAAAAGTTAAAACGCATAATAGGTAATGTCTATTCTTAACTCTTTGCAGACATACATATAGAGTGCACCAGTATGTACCATAAGCTGAATGCAAATTATCGACGGTGGAGATCTCACCACCTCTGTAACCTCGTATTAACATTCCTCCTACTTGCCTGGATAGTTTCCACTGACAATGAATCAGTCAGTTTAGTCTGTTAGCGCTTGAAAGTGCATGAAACGTTCTCCATAACCCAACCTGGCTATCACGAAACGGCCTGATATTATTCCTACTAAGCAATATTTGGCTATTTGAAAGGAAATAAGCAAGAAAATACCAGTTGAGGGCGAATCTGATACATTACATATCGATGGAGAAGTGACTGAGTACAGGCTACCAAGAAACTGATTCCGAGACTGACGTGGAGGACAATCCAGTTCCAGAAGAATATAGCGGCTCAAATTCGAACACAAATGTTGGTATTATCCATCCGTTCAACCTCTAATCTTATTATACCATAAAAAATAAAGTTGTGTATAATGAAATAAGCGTAGAGTTGGGAAAAACGGGATGGCTCATAAAGTGCTCCAACCTGATCTGGGTGCACTAAAAAGTCACCGGTCCACAAACGGTTTTAAAAGCGATTAATATTTAACCGACAGCCTAGTATTTGTATTAATAAACATAACCGTGAATCCATTTTTCTTCCTTATAAATGGCAAAATCACAAAAGGAGAGATAACATCTCTTCTCCTACTTTTTTCCTCTTATTCTTATTTTGACATTTTATAGTTCTACTCAGGCATAAAAATAAGATAATTAAAACAAAATAGTTGCTTAATGTTCCACTTCCCATAACATCCTGGTCTTTTTGTTCTGTCAGTATGACAAACATTTCAAAATCTACTGAGGAGGTAATGGTTTTTGCTGAGCTCTCTAGAGACGACTTCGGTAATGAAACAAATGAAAAACAGGAGGGAACCTTGACCCAAATAGATCGAATCCGTCAAAACAAAGAATGTTCTTTTTCCTCTTTCTTTTCGTTTATGTTCCCGTAAAAAGCTAAGAAACGAAACAGGAAAGTGTTCCCGAAGAGATAACAAAGAAAAGAGATCGGATGGAAGAAGGTAAAGAAGAAATAAATTGGTTCGGAGATGTTTTTTTATCCACTTTGGAATCATTTTTCATCAAAATATTATGTTTTTATACTTCATTCTATTTGTTAGATAGAAATAAAAAAAATGTCATTTTATTTTCCCCTTAAAAAGAGTGAAGTATGTAATAATGCCTTATTAATCAAACGGAAAAAGAATTTTATGATTGAAGTTTATTTAATATATCTTTTGGGGAGGATTTGAAATTGACTCGTATGGCTGTAAGACGGAATGCAATTCAAAATTTCTATCAATAGTACTCTAAAAAGTTTATGAATATTCAAATTACAGTACCATTTAAATAGGTTCTGAACCATTTAATTCCTATTTATCAATTTTAATCTCATTTTGAGATTCCCTGCCCAATTGCTACTGCGTTAGGAGAAAACGACAGCTGTGAGTATTAGTCTGCATTCACTGGGAAATTTGTAATAAATACCAATTCATAAAAAAATAAAATTCGAGATGAAAAAAATTATAACGTTCGTTTATATATTGCACGCTATATTGCTGATTACACAGTTTCAATTTCTTATTCGAATTACAATAAATCTTTGGCGATGAAAGGCCACGTTGAGATATCTTGGCATCCTGCCAAAAAATGGGATTAACGGTCAGAAACACTTCAATGTTTTAGGAAAAAGAAAATAAAGTCTTGTACTTATAAGATAATCTTTATAATAACTTTATTGGTCGCAAAAACAAGTTTTTGTAAAATGCTTTGCTAGTAATAAGCGATTTTTGGTAATTATCTACTAACTGAGAATTAATACATCAAATCGGATTACACGTAACCTGAATTAACATATTCATTTTTCTGGATGTGCTTTCTTTATGCTCTAGATCAGATTCAGTTATTTCTATTTGATTTGACGCTATGGTAAACTATAAAGTAATTATTTTAAACTTAACGTTCTATCTCTGCTGCAATACTTGAACAACTGATATTTCTTGTTGCAGCTTATCCGTGATAAATCTTTTGCTATACAATGGATTCGTTTGTACTGATGGTTTCAAAAACCCGAGACTATGACTATTGGACGATTTTACTCCGGAAAGGGGTGACAGACAATGAGTAAGATGAGCGCTTTTCAAGAGTTCTTTGTTAGATCGCGACCTTCGTCCGATTTGACGTATTTTTTAGTTAGTCTTTATAGGAAATTAATAAATGAAAATATAATGTTTCTATATACTTCTAAGTAAAATGTAAGCATCTCCCCTTCCAGTTTTCGCGTGAAATAGCTTTAATGAAATCAAACCCGCCTGGCGCATGCGCAAAAGTGAGTAAGGTTTTCGTATCTGAGAATGAGCAGTACGTCATAGCCCATTTGATGAAGTTGGATATTCGCAAAGAACTTATCAAGTGTCCTGATTGCTTCTAAGCATATATTGTCCTTTTTCAGTGATTTAAAAGGAGCCTGCCACGTATCATGTTACAAAGGGATCCCTTTAGAGCAGGGGTTCCCCACATTTACTCCCTCGTGTACCCCTTAATTAATCTTTACATTTTCGCGTACCCCTACTGAAATATCCTCCCCCCTCCCTCCCAGCACCAACCATCGATCTATGCAAAGAAGTTTTTATCAATAATGTTAAGGGCTTATGTTAGCTTAAGAGTCAAATGACTCGAATTAATAACATTTGCTCGACTTATTTTTTATTTTACATCATTTTATTGCATTTTTACAATAGTATTAGTTAAATTAGCATAACAATGCCAAAACAAATCAGTATTGTAGGATTTCTCATTAATTTATAAGATTGCCTAAAAATTACTTTCTGTATTAATCAAGTATTCAAGGAGTATAGTTATTAAATAGCAAGTATTAACTTCGGGAATAAAATTGTGTAACATATTTTAATTCCGTATGTTTTCTAGTCCCGCCATTACCAATTTTTATTTCCCGTACTCCCCACTAGTCCATCGCGAACGGGGTACTCGTACCACAGGTTGGAAATCTTTGCTTTAAAGCGTCGCTTGTCACTACGTCGTTCACATTAGTACGTCGTTTTGCCTTGGTCACCATTCATTTCTGTTCCTTTTAATGTTGGAAAAAAATTATAACGTCAAAGGTATTTGATAGTTTATGAGTTAAAGCTATAAAAAATATTTTTTATTGAAATGAATTCTTCTCGAGGTGATTTAATTTGAAACCAAAATGAGACATTAAGACAATCGACACTAGAAGATTTTTTTAAAAAAAACAAAATTAAATGTGATAATTTTCTAGGAAACTTCCCTAAAAAGAGAGTAAAACCAAGATACATTATTACAATAAAAACTATTACAAAAAATTATAATTTCAATTTATTGCTGTAAAATTATCTAAAATATCACAATTTATCCAATGATGAGAATTGCGTCTTCTCGCACGTTTGGTTAGAAAATTCCTAGAAAGAAGCAAAATATATATGTTACTCAAAAAGGATTATTTCAATAAAAGTGCTATAATTATCATAAAGTGCTGTTCAATTATTTTTTAAAAAGTTGGATTTTTTAAAATATTGTAAATTCTACTTACAATATCTGAAATAATACGGATAAAAAATATTATAATGATTATGAAATCTAGAGAACTCTAATCTAGAGAATCTAAAATGTAGAGATATCGTAGAATATCTTGAGCTATTAGAGTTAGATTTCTCTCGAAGGCTCTTTATATTTCCGTTCCTAAAAGAGATAAGGGCATATTTTTTGTACTTTCTAGAAGCTCTGCTTTGTCGCCAAATTTATCTTAAAGTCGCCAAAATGTTCGCTAAGTTTGTCGCCAAAGTCTGGATTCATTGGCTTGGCTGCCACTAAAACCCCTGTAAAACTCTCGTTCCTGTCATAACATAGCATATCAAGGAAGCAACTTTACAGCTTCGTTACAATAGTTTATCGCATTCTGAGCCGAGATTCGATGATACGCAGTTCTCGTTATTCCGTTGCTTTACAGCGGTCCCTTAAACGACGTTCAAAAAAGAGGTTTTATATTGTATACTCAATTTTCCGCTATTCAATGCTTTTTCTCAAAAGGTAGCAAGTGAATTTCTTATTAATGAATTCTACAATTCTTTTTAATATTATTTAGAAATAGAAAATGTTAAAAAATAATAATTTAGAAATGATATCGTTGTTTCTAGGGACAACAAGAAGGCAACTGCATGATTTCAGGAAAAATGCAAATTATTTTCTTGACTTATTTATTCAGTCAATCTTTTATCAAATCCAATCCTAGAAAGCTTACAAAGATTATATTCTTCAGCTAATTTATTTAATTTTAACTTTCGAGTAATTCTGAGATTTCAGTGAGATTTAACTGAAAATATACTTTTACCTGAGTGCCATCAGAAAAGATTGTTCAACTGAAGTTTTCCACGATTATGATAGCTTTATATAGTTAACCAAGAAACGATTTAGTATATTAGTTGTGTAGAAAAAAATAGCGGTTTTCGTTTACTATTAAAATAGGATTTAACTCTATTATCAGATACACAGAGAACTTTTCTGGAATTTACTACAGATAAAATTTATTTGGGAGAAATTGGACTGGTAATGTAAAGATAAGCCTACTATTTAGAAATGAATTTAAAATAATTTTAGAAATATTAGATACTCTTCATGAGTTTCGAAGCAAAAAGCGTAATTATTTGCACAGTTAAAGAACTATGCAATATAATTCGAAATAATATTGCTTTCTTAAATTAACTAATATACGATAGTTATTGAGGAGAAGCATCTGTTAAACATATGAATGTGATCCAAAATAATTTAAAAAATTATTTTATGATGTTTTAATACTGATCTCTTATATAGAATATATCTTCTGAAAATAATAAAAAAATATAATTTTATTATTTTTAGAAGATATCTGAAGCTCTCTTTATGCATGATGCTTTAAGAAAAACTTTTTAAAATATTTTCTTCTGCAACTGACCAAAGATATTTTACTTTGCTCGCAGCTGATGCTAAGAAATTTCAGACTTTGCTTGAAATTTTTCACTAAATTGCTAATTGTTGTATTCTCTCATTTCATGCTAAACCAATGCTTCATTTAAATTCGTTTTGTTTGCGCAAAGGGAAACGACTACATTGCTCACGATAACTAACAGTCAGTGTCTTGTTCGATGATCACTTTTTATTACATTTTTCCAGAGATATTCTTATTCCAGATATATCTTTTGTTCCCTAAAAAGATACAAACAATAATTTTAGAAACAAGAAATTATCAGATAAACATAACGTTTAGTTACGGGTTAATTCTAATTTTATCAAAGAAACTTTGAGGCTTGGAAAGTTCACTTACAAAACAACATGTATGCACTGTCAGCTTATTTTTCATTTTTAGCTTTGCAGAAGTAGTTTTGTAGATATAAAAAGAAATAAATTTGCTTGGAAATTTCAGTTATAACATGTATGCACTGTCAGTTTATTTTGCATTTTTAACTTTGCAGAAGTAGTTTTCTAGGTATAAAAAGAAATAAATAATGAGACATAAAGCAATGCAAGCATAACTTAGTTTTAAATTGCACAGATGGACCATCTGCATAAGGACCAAAAAATATTACAAAAATCATCACATAATAATAAATGTACCTTTCTGTACAAACTTAAGCATATTTGTCATGATATACCACACCAAATAATTAAAAATATACAAATATTTTTTGGAAATTATTTTTATTCTTGTCATTTTATCTTTTAATAAAATATTTATTAAGTAACAGAGTACATTTTTATAAAAATGCTTTCATTCATTACTTTCTTAATGCGCTCCCAAAGTACAAAATGCTCTATAATATTGCAAAGATATCTTCATGATATTGTACAGCATCCAGAATATCGAACAGCTTTGTAAAAATGTAATACAACATCTTTGTGCTAATAAGGTTAAGCGCTTAATTTAACTAAAAAAAATTGGATAAAAGTAAACTAATCTTTGCAATTTTATTCGTTGATAACTTTTGTATTTATAGATATACAATATTTATACGTGAATTAAGGTTAAATACAATATCAAAAAATTCCCATGAATGCTAGATATTCGATATGAGACTCATATTTAAATAATTAATAAAATTGTAAAATATTTTATATAACAAAGTATTCGGTGTGGAATATATTCTACAAGTTGTCCAATTCACACCTAAAACGGAAAATAAAGAAACTAAGAAGATTTGAGAAAAGAGCACTTGCCGATGATTGATATTTTTTTACCTTGTTTTCCTTTCCATTTCTTTATCTTTTTGTGTTCCGTTTTGTTATTTAGTTTTTTTTTTTCGATTTTTTTTACATAACACATTTGTGAAAAAAGCTAAAACATTAAAGTATATAAAAGCCGTTTTCAAAAGAAACGATTCCTGTTTACAATTTTCAAGGTAACCTTAGAAAAAATTTATCCGGAGGAGAAAAAAATAACAAGAACTTGTTTTTTTATAAATACATATTATACTCGAGGATTTAAAAACTCTTTCTCATATTTTTAATTTGCGCAAGATTTCTTTATTAAAAATCAATGAAAGTTATGTAACTAAAGAAGAAAAATGACTTTGATTTCATTTTAGTAAAATGAAACTATGTTAAAGCTAGTGATGCATCTAGTATCTTTAATTTTCGCAAAGTTTTATTCACCATTTCATGCTCAATGAAAATTTTAATAAAATCACTTTACAATGGATGAAAAAATGAAAATGTGAATCTAATTACAGAACAAAAGAAATTATTTAAATGGTCTTATGATAAGCCGATAATCACATAGGAAATTACTTGGAAACAATGTGTGATGAAAATAATCAGTATTGCTGCCGCTACCTGGTAGTTGCGATACGAAACACTGAAGATTGAAATGAATCATTCCTAGCTGCACACAAATCTGAATTTAAAAAAATTAAGTGTCTTCAAATATTATTGTCATAACATTATAAAAAAATTCTTTTCAAATTTGCTCATTATTTCACGAAAGAATGTTAACAGATAATAGGTTCAGGTCCATTTATCTATAGCAATTCAATCAGAGGGGGTGAGGGTGGCGCAAGAGCCATCATTGGCAAAACTTCGGCAACTCAAATAGAGAGCATTATCTATCAATACGAAATTCCATACTTTTTGTCCGTTGTTGATGTCATTAAGAATTCTCAGGTATTTTAACATTTAATCCTTCATTATAGTGAAACCCACTTTGTTTAATGTAAGCATCCTAAAGTAAACGTTCGTCAACTGAGTAAATACTTAATGACGGCCTTCCTAACTTAAAATTTCCTTTAGTCAAAGTGAGCTCCTCTGAGTTGACAAGTTGCTATCGGCAAACACTCCGTATAATACCTTCCTGAGAAACATATGGTAATTCTTGATGTGTTTGCTATCTATCTTAAAATTAAGTAATCAGAAAACACAGATTAAGTATCATAGGTTTGGTCCGAAGGAAAATGTTTGATAAGGATTAAACGTATAGCGTTCAGTTTTATTAAAGTTTGTTTACTGTTTAAAATTAAGTAAATGCTCTCTTTCCTTTCTTAGGTTAAAAAAATGTTTACGAAAGATTTTCTTTAATTATAGAGGCAAAGAACGAATTGAGAATAATAAGTAAATATTTATTTTAAATTAATTCCACGCGATGTTTTATATTTCCTTTTTTAACAACAATACGTTGCATTTTTATCCTTTAACACTTTAGACCCGACTTTTGCATAATTAATATTTAACTATGAAAAGTAGTCTAATTTAATGTTCACATACTAAAAGAAGTATACTATGAGTTTAAAGTTTTTCACTTTTTCAGCTTCTCTGAAAACCTCCTGGGGCATTCTGTCTCAGTTGTATAGAAGGCGTGGTGGACTAGTGGTAAGGTCTCGGCTTTCGAGCCGGAGGGGCTCCTGGTTCGAAATCCAATTCCATTGCAGATCAATCATGTATTGGGACTATTGCACGTTAAATCATACCTAGGGGGCCAAACGTCCTTCAATTGGCGTGATGCGGAAGTTTGGAGAGGGGGTGCCAACTCAGGTGTCGTCCTCATCATCTGACAGAGGTTCAAAAGTGCGAGGTCAACCCCAAAATAGCCCTTGTGTTGCTTCAAAATGGGACGTTAATATAACTAAAAATTAAACTAAACTCATTTGTATAGTCGACTGGGACTATAACAGTAAAACTATGATATTTGCAGAATTCTCTTTCCTGCCATAATATTAATATGTCACGAAAACAACTTTACAGTTCCGTAGCAATAATCTTGTTACGAAGACAACAGAAACATAATTCCACCATTTGCAATCTGAGAGTGTTTCCAAGTTTCTTTAATCGTAACTTTATTCCGTAATTCCTTAAGAACATTGAAAACATAAAAATCCATGTAAAAGTGGGATTTATTGATTAAGTGGGATTTATTAAGTCAATGAAGCCTAATCTCTGGGACATATATGCATATTAGGGCCGAAAGGATTAAAGAAAGTTAAAGAGGTACGGCAACGAAATAGGCGGTTTGCAATCTTGAAATTGTCAAATTCCGTGAGGAAGAAGGAAACTGCAACGGTCACATCTGGAAATTAAACCATTTACTGCAGGTTTAGTGTTAAGTGAAAATTAGTAGAGATAGTCGAAATACTACTGCTTTTAATTTAAATATCGTTTCTCGCTTGTGCAAGTAGTTATTCAAGCATTTTCTATACTTCAGTAATGGATTAAAAACTTTTTCGAGAAATAATTTATTAACCAAAAATTGTGAGACTGATAACTGCATACATCACAGTTATACACGAAGGCGGATCCAGAGAAAAACTATGATATTAGCGTCACAATTGCGTGCGCATAATATTCTTTATCACTTATAGGAATTTCTTCTGTCTTTGTACAACAAGAATTATTTGGATAGATTCCTTCTTGTGTATTTTCTTCGATTATATTAACCTCTTAATATCTTTGGTTTTTCTACTATTAACTAGAAAATCACCCGCCATGGCCTGACGGGTGCTAATTGCCTCTTCATTCGACAGATATCCCGTCAAACTTGACGTGTTTATATAGATATATATGCGAGAGAAATGTTTAAACATTGATTGAAAACAAATAAATTAAACATATGTTTTATGACAGGAAATATTTTTTATTTACAAATTTTTTACATATTTCTTTATTCATAAAACCTCTTGGTAAACAACATTCCGTGTGAAGTATTTTTCGTTGTCCAAAGTATATCACGCGCACGATATACCACTGATGTAATTTACTACTTTCTATTAAACAAGTAATATAAAAAAAAATTAAGTCAATTCCTACTTAGGTCAACGAAGAAAAATTTTATTTTAATTACTTTTTATTAAATAATTACAATTAATATAAATATGCATATACATATGACAGAATCACAATATTAAGTGGCAAAATAGAAAGCGAATTTCCTTGCAATTTTCCATTTTCCTTCCTATATATGGTGTTGGACTATTATTTTTGTTTGTTACTATTTATTCGCTTTCTATTTTTTTTTCTAATTTATGAAGCTGATGGTGGTCTATAATTTCTCATTCTATCCATCTCTTGTTTTATATTACTTGTTAATCATTAAATTTATATTCACTAAACAATAAGTACGCATCATATAATATTGTTACAAAGCTATAAAGTTGCTTCGCTGAGATGCTAATCTTGGCGACAAACTTCGCGAGTTGGCGATAAATTTGGCGATCTTGGCGGCGAAGTTGGAGATTTTGGAGTATTTTTTTCTCCCATATAAAGCTAAAATTAATTAATTAAATTTAATTAATTAATTAATATTTGAAAAAACTGTATTAACATCAAGTGTTATCCACTACAAGTTTTAAAAAATGTATTTGAACTTGAGTGGATGAATAAAAAGTATTTTATTAACGATTGAAAATTTGAACAAGATATATATAGGGAGAGTATGAACTAATAGTAGGAATTGAAAAACGGAAATTAATTTGAAATATATGATTAATATAATTTAAAGTTTCTCGGGAACTATTCATCATAGCGAGATAAATTTTATATCAATCGATAGAAAATTTTGTTTCACTATTTTAGAGCTATTAAATTTGAAATTAGAACTGAACGAGAGATATAGGCTATTATATTAGTAATTAGAAGGAAATTCTATTTCGGAAATAAGATGTTGTAATGGCTGAATTATAGCTCACGCAACATTTAAGTCTTCATGTAAATATCTTTTTATAACATTTATTTATTATTATGTTTAATTTTATTCATAACGTAATTTTATTGGCGCCAGTGTAAAAGCTCGAGGGTATTTTTGTTTTTGAATTTGAATAATGATTTGATTTCCGATGTTGATCCATACTCCATAGTCGCAAAGCTTGAAAATAAAACGCTTTGAAATGGAGAATTCGCATTTGTTATTTGATATGCGAAACAAACTTTTGTTCCTCCTTTCACGCTTAAAATAACAAGAAGCCAACAAAATCATTGGGAACTTGAGATGTTGATGTAATCATCGTCATTTTAGGATCAAATTGTAACATCTACAAATGACTTATTTTTGTATTATAAGTTTTATGATACGATATTTCGATGTACGTACTACATCAGGCAAAACAGTTAAGTTGTTGACTTGGGAAATATCTACTGACATCGAAACTTTTATGCTTTTAAATATTTACACAATAGCAATGCCTGTACGGTGTTGCTCGTGGCATCATGACTTTAACAAAATGAAAAAACAGCAATGATATAAAATAAACTTTTGAAAACGATATCAAAACAAATATAGATATATATATATAAGATCATGCTTTAAAAAGGTGAAAGGCAGTCCATTTTGATCATGGAAGAGACAATATTTGCTCAAATCTTCTTTTATTCAGGCATTACGTTATTTCTTCATAGGTAAAGTATTTAATTTTTACGTAGCTCCATGACCAGTATTCAGAAGTTTACGCCCGAGCGGCGCGTTGTTGTTGAAAGCTTACATGCTGGCGTGAAAAAAAGGCAGAAATGAATGCGCAGAACGCTTAAGTACCCAGGAAAGGGAATTTCCCCTTCAGAAACTCGTGATTTGAAAAGAAAGTTGTAGTGCGTTTATTATGATGAAAGTAGAAGTATTTAAAATGAAGTGTCTTTAAGATTATTTAGGAAAGTTAAAAAATTAAAATATCACATATATACAAGGTCGTACACAAATGACGTGACACATTTTAAAAATTAATAAAAAAACTAAAACTGTTGGAACTACGAATTTTTTTTAAATGAGAGCGCATCTCAAAAAGTTCTTTTTGAGATAGGTAACATGCCATTTCGGTGGTTTAGGGGGGGGGGTGTAAATTACTGGAAATCAAAAATTTGTTTAGAGCCATTATCTGAGAAAATATTAAAACTGGAAGAAAAATGAAAGCATGCATTTGTAGGGAATTTTACGCTCTTAATTTTTAAATTCATATGTAGTGTGAAAACAAAAGAGTTTTCGTGATATTCAAGAAAAAACTGAAAAAAACCCAGAAAACACGCTTTGGCTTCTGCTGATAGGTAGCCATTGCATATGGAATTTTTTCGCTGTAACAAATTTAGAACGGCGTAACACCACGTTTCCTATCTCAGAAAAACTTTTTGAGATGAACTCTTATAAAAAAAACCGCAGTCCCAACATTTTTAGTTTTTTTTTATTAATTTTTAAAATGTGTCGCTTCATTTGTGTACACCCTGTATTATGGATTTGGCCCGCTTATTTTTCGTTGCGACAATGACATTAACTGAAAATAAGTTTAACAATGAAATTATAAATTTTGCTGCAAACGATGCTATTAGAATTTAAACTGGATAAAAGCAATTTTCATGATTCGCGGAACGACCAGCTGGTTTCCCGTTAAAATGGAGTAATAATTAAGAAAGGTTGACTCAATAAAATCTATTTAAAATAGTTATTATGAATTAAAACCATCCAACAAAATGATTTCATATTGAAGTTCCAGTACCAAATATACCTTTATTTCTGAAAAAAAAATTTAGGGTTTATAAGAATGACTCCTTATAAACCAGGTACATTGTTAAGGAATGAACACCGAATGAAATTTTAAATGATTTCAAATGAACCAATACGCTTCAAAAGATAAACATAATTTCTGTGATATTCAAATGTATCCAAAATGAATAAGAGAATAAAAAAGATATGAAATTTTCATCTTGAGGTTTAAACTCTAAAGTCACATTATTCGAATAACTCCTTAAGGTCATATTTGATTTTTTTCAGTTTCATTTGTCTATTTTTAGTGAAAGTACAGATAGGAACTTGCATGAACAACATGTGTGCTATAACTAAAGATATCAGCCATAATGCTTGACTATGCTCAATAAAGAACCTGACAGGATTAGCATTTCTTGCATTTCCCCTCTGGAGCGCAAGAACTATGCATGAATTATTACAAGCGAATCATGGATAGGGAAAAGTCACGTTATGGTAGGACACCAGCTCACGCCTAAGCTCTAATTGTTTCCGCAAGATGGCGCAGATTTTACACCTTGGACGAAAAGCTGCCTTTCGCTTTTTCCTCGCTATCTGCAAAGAAAATCTATGAGCTATCAGGGAAACGACTAACTAAAAGTCAATTAAAATAGGTATTTTAACTGTTCTTGTTTTAAATCAGAGAGAAATGTCCCAAATGTAAATTATATCCGTTCAAAAATCGTTTGTTCTGTCCGATGGTGTATCTATTTTTCCCCCTACGATTATCAGAAACGATACTATAGACAAATATGTGCGAATTACAACACAGAATATTAAGTAAAAAAGTTTCTAAATTAAATTTTAAAATTCGGGCTTCAAGGCGCATGGTGTCACCATAACGACTATCTGTGTGCCACATTTCATGGCTGTAAGTGCGTTATATTTGTCTGGGCATCACATGCATGCACACACACACAAAAGCACTGCATTTTATAAGTATAGATTGTTAAAAAGGTTATTCACTATGAATGGTTATTGAAATTTTCCTTCTTGAGTCTAACATTTTTTTTCAACAGTGATAATTTTTATGTCGATGAACAAGATTTAGTAACTCATAAATTTATGAAGAGTATATGTTCCAAAGTCCCGAATGTCATTATAAAATTTATGCAAGGAGCATTTAGCTTATAGGAAAGTATTAAAATGTAAAATTTAACTGACACTATTTTTATCTTATCTAAATCCTGGAACAAGATTCCCTTCATGAGTTTTGTTAGAGCTTCTATCCTCGAAAATAACTTTGCATATAAGAGAAAAGAGCAGAATTGAGCGACAGAATCGAAATCCTTTTCAGAATACATTAAGTAAACTTCATTTTATTTCATATTACAGCTCTAAGCAGGCCAATTTATAAATTAAATTCAAAAGAATTTTATGTCATGGATGTATAAAGTTCAAAAATAAATATCATAGGCTCAAAATTTATCTTTCAATAGACAATAATATGTACACATAAAATATTCAACGACAAAATTCTAGAGACATTTTTCCCTCTTTAAAGAAACCTTAACTTTTACTTTGAATAAACAAACAATGAGGTAATAAGATGCTTTAAATCTTACTTCTAAACTTCGTCTAAGCCGAACTCTATTTTTCAAGAAAAGCCCCCAAGATTGCAGCATTTCTCCAAAATTACATTTTATACCCAGGGAATAATACTTTTTGTGGTTATAAAATATAAACGAATTCTTACTACATAAAGAAGTCTCTATTTATTTATTCATCTGTATTTTTTCTAAGGAAAAAGTTATTTGCACTTTTTATACCTCGGCATAGAAAACTAGTTAGGGAAAGTGCATTTCAGGGGGTGTACTTTGCGAAAGATAGCTTTTCCGATTACAGAATCGATAAAGACGGTATATTAAACACTAGAGCATCTCCAACATCATATGACGAGAAGCGTAATTTCATTTCCCATTGGAGAATTATTTTTCGGTTACCATGGAAACGCAATAAGCGAGTTAAAGAGATGGTCTGAAAATCAGACAAGTGGCTTTCATCGCTTATTCTGACGGTAAAGGAAACTTTTGCATCTACCTGGTGTGTTGCTCGACGTTTTAATTTCTTTTCGCACGTAATTACCGTAAAAATCCTTTTTCAAGAGCTCGTGTGATTCGGGGGAATGAACGTTACGCAGTAGCAGTCAGGTTTGGTTGTGGTAATTGAAATGCCACTCAAGTTGATATGTCATTGATATCTCGTGATTGTTGACGTTGCCCCGCGGTTTTAGCTCATTTGAGTTTCCATTTTCTGCGCTCGAAAAGGTTCATTTTATCGATTCGAATTGTTATTCTGTTAGAGGAAGAAAACTTACTTTTGGTTCCTGGGTCCATTAAAAAGTCGATATTTCATTTTGTGATATCTGGATGTTACCTGGTCTTGAGAAAATATGGGATTGACAGACTTAACTCTAGGAAATGCTATTTCTAAACTGTCCTACTTGTCACTGCAGGACATGTTGACACCTAGGACTTACAACTGGAATTTTGTGTTTATGGATAAGAAATTTACTTTCAACTTCTGGAGTTATATATTCACTTCTCGCATTGGCAGAACTGGAATTTTTATTTATTCTACATCCCTGGTTAAAAATTGACAGCATTTTAATTATAGTTTGTCCTCCAGTCAGCACAGTCTCATGGGATGTCCTAAGATAAATTGGTGTCCAGGTAAATAAAATTTGTCTTGAGTTTTGTTTATGAATAACATGTTTTAAATTTTTGGATTTTTTTTTCTTTCTGATTTTTGAATTTTTCATTCCTGTTAAGCTATATGAATAACTTCTGAAAATTCGTTCTAAAATGTTATCATAGAGTTCTTGCGTATGCCTCGAGAACAAGTTAAATCATATTTACTGATTTTTACTTGACACGCTTACTCAAATACATTTTTATCAATATTGAACTATGTTCTGTAGAGTATGTGCACGCCCTCTTTTCAATTATTGATATGCAAATATGTTTGAATTTACAAATTTCATAAGTTTTAAGTTCGAAAAAAAGAATATACCTCATTATATTAAATTTTGTTGATTTTTTTGAAGATATCTTATTACTGAAGCTTCGACGTTTAGGATAATTAATATTTTCTTTTCAGTTTTATCGAAGGAATGTTTCATCTGTTTAAGAGTTTTTGGATTATAAATACATAACTCTCCCCATTTTAGTTTTTTTAAAAAATTGGCCGTTATTTCAAAGAACAGGAATAAATATTTTTAGGAAAACATCTTAAGATACTATTTGTTCATTTAACTTAGTTGACAATATGTTTAAAGGAGAATTTATTCGGTTTTTACAAAAGTTGGTTTTGTTTCTCTTCTCTTTAATTACAAAATTCGATAAATCAAAATAACTTTTAAAAAATTTGTTAAAATTAGGAGATTTTTTGCAAGCATTTAAACTAATTTCCTTCATTAGAGCTTATTATTTAACGTGTGAATAATATGTGCAGATCTTCAATTTAACGAGTTTTTCTATTGCCTAGAATTTTTATGGCATTCTAATCTTAGTTGAAACTTAGAAACAAATGAATAATGTCATTTAATATCAGTATTCAACCTAAGTGAAAACTCTTTCATCAGGAAGTACGATTCATTATTTCTACGTTCTATTTTAACATTTGTACGTATATGAGGCAAAATCATTCAGAGTCAATTTAGCACGCATGAGTATTTGCAATATTATGTTCCCTGAGTGATAATCGCGATGGCATATCTGTTCGTTTTGTTGATATGCCTGTACCCAGTGGCGGGCATTCAACCGAAGTAAGTGTACTGATGCAATATTTCAGTAAACAATTAATTTTCTTAGAAACGTCTAGCTGTGTGTTCCAATTTCTTCTCTATCGAAAACTTTCAGAGGAATCACGTTCCCGTTTTCTTTGTAGCTACGGAGGATCCCTCCAAGTGAATGGAAAGAGCATCAGAACAGTCTTATATTGAATCGCCTTCAGTATATCTGGCTTTCCAGCCGATCGTGGGTGCGATGTAAAAATTGCGTGTTTAAAATAAGCAAGTGGTTCAGTCTTCCTCCCGTAAGAGTGCCGCCTTGCTATTGGGTCCGTTGAGTTCATCCTCATCGTGTAATCTTTTCCGCCCTTAAGAGACATTTTGGAATTGGTGTGAAAAATGGGCATTTGCTTGCACAGGACAAAATTAAAAAGGAAACTTTTATCTGGTGATTACAAATTTACGACCCAAATATCTAATATTTTTACATATTTGTATTTGCAAGACTTGCATGAATAATATAGTGCTTATTATGTGTACAAAAAATTAGAAATCTTCAGTAGGTTTTGGAGCCACCACACGCTACTGGCTTCCAGTCAGCAGTATATACTGTTTCACCGTGTACCGTCTTTCAAAAAAGAGGAGCAAAAGATTACATGAGTTCTTTGGATTAAAATAGTGTTATTGATAGACAATTTTTACAGTAAAAAAGGCACAAATTCAAATGTATGAAGAAGTATACTTATATAACTCAAAACTCAATCGCAACAGAGCTAACTAGGCTTAACCGCGTCTAATAGCTCGACCAATTCTAAGACTAAAACTTCAGAGCAGTTATACGCCTTTTATAGTCTGGCAAGGTGAGGGATAGAAATTTCTGGAAATTTCCCTGTATCTCGAGAACCAAACTTCGCCGAGCCTCGAGACCTCGCATTTCCCAAAAAAGCAAATCCGGTCGCCAAGTCACCAAAATCTCCCCAATTATGAGAAGAAGGAACAGCGAGAAGACATTCGTTTCCTCTGGTTTGAAAGTGTTGCAGTAATCCAGATTAATTAAAGGCTTTCTACAGAACAAGGAAACATAAATACCGCAGCTTGTCCTTGCAAGACAATGCGGGTTCACACACAGCCACTTGGATTATCTCACTCAGTCTATCCTTTCGTGCCTCTCAAAGCTACATTACGCGGGCGTCGCTTTTGTACGAAACAAGACGTGCAAGGAACGTCAGTGGTTGGCAGTTCAACTAAAATATTCTTCTACCAAGGAATGTACTAGCTCGTGGACCACTGGACTAAATAGTACATAGCAAAATGTCGAAAAATAACGTCCTTACTCAACCACTAATTTCATTTAGATACTGTTAACCCTTTAAACGGCAAAAATATTTCAGCTGAATGCTTTGAAAACGGCCTCTCTGTAGCTAAATGGTGAACGCAATTGTTTCGGAGCCGGTTTTCGGGTAATAAACAGAGAGCAACTTTCTACGCCGGAGCCGGTTTAAGAATAATAATCGAAGAACGACTTTCTGCGACGGAGCCGGTTTCAGAATAGTCATCAGAGAGCGACTTTCTACGTTTCAGCCGGTTGAAGGGTTAAAAAAAGTACTGATAATATTTGACTTGTTCTCGCTTATTAGTATGATAAAAATACAAATTGAAATTGAAACAGCAGAGTATGATTTTTGGAGTTACAACGGAATTTTCAAATAAAACAATACAATAAACCATGTTTCGTTTAAAATGTTGCTTTGAAACGTTTTTCAAATCCTTCGCCTCCATTCACTACGACTCCTTCGTGCGATACTCTTGGGATTTGTTAGTATAATAATTTTTCCAAGAAAAGTTCTTGGTATGAATTCTTGAGCTTATTCACGTCAAGGTCATGAAATGAGCGGATTTTAAAAACTTCCATAATGTAATTAAAAATTCCTAGACTGTTAAACTTTCGTGATATTTCAAAAGACCACACCCAAAAGAAAATTAATTACAGAATTTCAAATGAACTTCAAACGTTGTTTTTAAACTCAGTTTCATCGCGGTTTTGTACACTGTATGAATCCTTGAGTAATAGCAAAGAAATTAAAAGTATTCAAATGTTATTCTTTGCTGATTTTAAAGAAATGTTTGATTTTTTTCATAAAGGGAAATAGAAATAGCTTTTTGCTGATATGTTAAAAAAATATTCCTTATATGAATTTTTAAGAAATCCGCTTAAATGCATAATATAGAGACAAACATTATTAAAAATATGAAATTCGAAATATTTTGCTAGTTGATAAAAAAGTGCATCTATCAAGGTTTCCAGCATTATGTTCTTTTTGGGTTAAGGGAACATCTTTTTACACTTCACATTTGGATATGGTAGTGGATCAAGTTTTTTTTTTTTTTTAAGCATTTTTATAAATGATTTTGGATTACGCCGAAACATTTAAAATACTTACTTTTTAGAGAATTCTCTCTCTTAAATTGGAGATCTGGCCAAAGTTTTATTATTTTTATTACAGATCCTTTAAATTTTTAAATATTTTTGCAGCAGAAATTGTGTAATAAACGAAATTGACTAGCAATAAAGGCCGTTACAAAAAATAAGAAATTCAGTGAAAATGTTTTGGTTCAAATCTAATCGAAAAAAGATAGGATTCAGATACCATTCCTATCCTTTCTTTCTAGTTCTAATTCTTCCATGGTAAATCATTCATCAAAGCACCAAAGCGTGCTCAAAAGAACAAATTTGTAACAAATGAATGAAATGATGTTTTACAGTAACTACTGTTACATATTTTCAAAAAAGAAAATTAAATGTTATTTAAAAGAAAATTTAGTTTAATTTGTATGTACTCAAACACAAAGTTTTAATTATTCCAATCCGCGTGTAAACCATTTAATGTGGCTTCCGGAAGTTCTTTAAGGAGTTCACAGAAAATGAGTTAGAAAACAAGTTTCAACATTCAATTAGAAATTATTTGGTTTAATTCCAAGGGAAATCATTCAAATAAGGATTTAAAATTTAAATGCATTCTACTACTTTCACTTTTATATAAAACGAGGGAGTGAATTAATTACCATGCATATTGTAGTGTTGTAGTCGTCTTGTGGCATTAACTGTAACTGGCAGCAGAAGCAGCGCCTTCTGGATCTGTGAACTGCCAGTAGAAGCCAAGCAAGCGACCGAGATAGTTTGTTAACTAACAACTCTCCTTTCTGTGTTTTTTTTTTAACTTTAGAAATTATATATGTACACTTGTTCGTGTGTAAAGTAAACATAAATAAATAATTTTTACAATAATTGGGCCGTTCATTGAACAATAACCGACCTCCCGCAGCGTGATTTCTGTTTTCATTTATTACTCTTGTATTGAATGCGCATTTTTTAAGAGGGGGAGGAGTCAGGAATTAAATAATTCTTAAAAGTCGGCAGATAAAAATATTTTGTGACTGCATGTTCTTTTCACTTAATTTCTCCAATGTTTGATATGTTTATAACCAGATATAGCATAAAGATAATCAAATAAGTTAAATCATTAAATAAAGCAAATTTAAAAATAAATTTATTTTTTTTAAATTAAAATTTAACATGGATTACAAAATTTAAACAATTTTTAAGTAGCGCGCAATATGCCACTGCATACAACAAAGGAAATCAATAATAATTCAAAGAAAGTAAAAACCTAACTTAAAAAAATAAACTTTTTTAGAATCGAATTAAAAAGATAAGAAATCCATTCTAGTCCAACTTTTCAAGAGCTATAGTCTAAATTTGAAATGGATTCAAATAAATTGGGAAATTTTTCTGTAAGAGGCTTGATCTAAGTCTAACCAAAGCCTCTTCATAGCCCGAAATTTCCCAAACCACAAGACAAACAAGATAAGTAAACAACAAACGAATTTTCAGGAACAAAAAATAAGCATAATACCGCTAACGAGACTGATTTAAAATTTGCTAGCCTTCCGGTAAAAATACATTCATAAAAATATCAGTAAGGAAGATATATATAACCAGATGCATATTTTTTTAAAATCATCCCGAGATGAAAAAATCGATTTTGTTCCTCCTTTGAAAATAAAACAAATAAATTCTTAAAAATTGTTTTCCTTATATTTTTAGTTTTAAGCCTGTGCTTGAATAGAAAAAAAATTCTTTTTGAAGCTAAATGAGAAGAAAAATATTAGTTGTTTTCTTGAAATGTTTTACTTTGTACAATGTGACCAATGTACCCTAGTCCAGTGTAGTAAAGTTTGGTCTCCAAACTTTATTTTCCCCCATACCCCTTAGATAGCCGTCTTAATTTTGAGTACCCCCTACTATCATACCATCTCCCCCCCCCTACGATCCCTTCATCCAAAGAAATTTTTATTATTAATGTTAAAGACTTAGGTTAGCTTAAGTAAAACGATTCGAATTGATTTCATAACATTTGTAGGATTTATTTTTGAATTTACACTTTATTCCGTTTCCTATAATAGTATTAGTTCCACGTCCTAGCAAATAAAAAGAGCATTGAGATAATTTCTCATTAGCTTATGATGAAAGCTATTAGTTACTCATCATGACAATCAATTGTTCAAACAATTAGAATGCAATCTTTGAGTTTGTTTCATGGAGATGAGTTTTATAAGATACTAGCTGATACACCCGGCCTTGCTCGGGATTAAATTTATTTCATGTCTAATATTTTTTATTTAAAAATTACTTTTCCTTAGAATATTATTACACACAAAATCATTTTATCGTCTGAAACATTTTGTAATTAAAATGAGAATATTAATTGAACCAAAAGATTCTATAAACAATCAAGTCAAGCAAGCAGCTAATTTTTCCCATGTTTAATTAAATAGGCAATTAATTAAATAATTATTTTTTATTATATAAACATGAAATTAATCCAAATCAATATTTGTTCCAGATATAAAGTGTTAATCTTCTGCTTTTTAAACTTTTCTTATAGTATTCTTACAGAATTTCTGTTAATGTGTTCTGACAACAGTTCTTGTGTATAAAATTAATTCTGAAAAACTTATTAAAATTAGAGGAAAAAAACTGTACAGAAATGAAATTTGTGTTACTGAAAAGCTAATCTTTAAAACTTTAATACTGTGTAAAAGTAGTTTTTGCGAGATTATATTTTCGAAACATATTGCTGGAAAACACCAAAATGTTGCTTAATTATATTATTCGCTTATCTCCTCATATTCTGCTTTATAAATATATAGCTTTTATGCCCGGCGTTTCTCGGGATTAAAATACTTTCATGCCTAATATTTTTGATGTAAAAACTACTTTTGTATAGAAAATTATAATACCCAAAGTTCTTCAATCATCTGAAATGTTTTTTAATTAAAATGAGAATGTCAATTGAACCAGGCGATTTGTAAACTTTTAATATGGTGTAAAAATAATTTTAGTGAGATACTGAAATTTTAATTAGCTTTGGGGCTTTTAAAAGTTGACGGTGATCTTTCTCTTTTATCTAAAATATATTTATAAAAATAAGCAAAGATTTCAGAAAAAAAGGTAAATTAGTTCAAAGTCTAAACTTTGCCTAGCATGGAGTAGCTATAAATTGTCTATATTTCAAAATCGTCTGCATGTAATCAATTATTTATTAAATTTTGAAAAATAAATAAAAGTTTAAGGAAAATATCTGAGATTTAAAAAAATTGATATCATTGCAAAGGTAAAACTTTGAATTTTAAGATGGTATAAAAATATTTGGGGGGAGGGATAATTTGCTCCGAACTTACAGCGGAAAAAGAGGATCACGGTTAATTTCTAATTAACTGACTGTTTAATTAACTCTTGCGCTTTGAAAAGTTGACAGGTATCTTCCTCTTGTCTTACTTACCCACAATGACTTACCACATACCCACAATGGCTTACCACATACCCACAATGACTTTTTTTATATTAAGATGGTTCAAATGAAGACTATATAATCTCATGTCTGGACCTATGTGATATTTGTTATTAATACACACATATGAGAAGTGTTCTTGAGAGGTGTTATATATTTTATTGCTTTTTAAGGAGTTGTACTCTTCTTTCTCTGTTACCAAAACTGTACAAATTTACATTTTATGACTTTATTTTTTCCATTTTAATCCCTTATGTTTTGTGTTTTCCGCTATTACTTTCGCGTACCGCTAACTGGTTCGCTACGTACGGCCAGGGGTGCGCGTACCACAGGTTGGGAATATCTTGGGAAGAGACATTTGGGATCGGAGGGGAGAGACACTTGGGATCGGACGGGAGAGACACTTGGGATCGGAGGGGAGAGGCACTTAATTCCATAAAAATTAGATCGAATACGTAGCCTGGTGATGACTATATCCGTTAAGAATCAAATGAACCTTCAGTTGTTCCGGAAGTTTTGAGAGGAAGATGCCAGTTTAAGCGCCATCGTCGTTATCTTACCACGACTTAAAATTAAGAGGTCAGAATAACGCTCGAGTAGCTTCGGAAATGGACGTTAATCTAACTAAAATAAACATGGAAGAAAGAACTAGAAAAGTACATAAATATTTTCAGTCAAAAAACTAATAGAGACAAGAAAGTCTGGCATACAAACGGCTAGAAAATGTGCTTAAAAACTGTTTTATTATATTGTAACTTTAGAAAAATTTCTACTTAAATTGGAGTATAAACATTTAGACGGAAAAGCAAAAAATAATCATAAATTCAGTCAAAAAATAAAAGAGAAAACATTAAACCTTAAAAAAATTACACCGAGGGCAAATATTAATCGTAAACTGTGATAAAAATTCAAAACTTTCACAAATAAATAAATATTCGCATATAATCAATGTTTTAACGTAAGTATACTCTTAGTATAGTCTATATAAATTTCATTTACTAAATTTCATTTGAATAATATGAAAATTTCATCTAATGAGTTCAGGATGACGCTGTATTTTCGGAATCACATCTTTGTTTACAACAGATATCCATGATTTGTCACTTCGAAATCTGCTCGAGTGTTGAGAATGAGATCGACTCTCCAATCAGGAAAACATTCCACTGTTTGAACTTATGTAGATGTAATAAGAGATCCTTTGTTGAAAGTAATCCAAATTCCAGTGCACGTATCTCCGCTCATGTTCCAGAGAATTCGATACCAGGTCATTAATGTCTGGCCGATAGTTCATAATCTGAAGTTGGCAGTATAGGGAAAGATACATGTTGTCAACGCTCATAATTTGATAAGAAATCCCTTTAACCTCCAATAAGCATTTATTCCGTATAATAAAATCATAACTTCGAAGCGAAAATTACTTCATTTGATTGACTATTTCTAAACTTGCAGTTTTACTACAAATTTATGAAACTATTCTCCCCTAATATGTGTTTCTTAAACAAAATATATTATCACAAACACATATTCTCCCCTAATATGTGTTTTTACGAAGCACATATTAGGGGAGAATCGCCAAATTTGGACAGGCAAATTATGTTGCAACGGTGTAAATGGGGTGTATTAAATTATTTTTCAGAGAAAGCGCTGGGTGGTTACAGTTGCAGTGTTTATATTTAGGTATGATCAATTAATTATTTTAGCAAAAAAAAAAAAACTTCAGTTAATATAGAGTATTTGTGTATCATCTCATAATTAACGTTACTGCAAGTGAAATAATTTATTTTATATAAATATTTTTATTTTAGCATTGAATTATGTAAATAAGCTCGAAATACAGTATCTAGCAAAATATTTTAAATATACCCTATTCTACTAGAATATATGAGCAAAAGTATCTACTGAAAGGTCTGAAATTTGATACAGACTGAGGGGGAAATTATAGAGAATTTCAGATAAGAACAGAATAAATTTTAGCAGATCATGTTAAACAGAAGAAATGAATGTAAAATTAGTTTTAAATACTGGTTAGAGTAGAAGAGAGAAAAATTGAATAATTTTGTCAATTGAAAACAATCTCATTGATTTTTCCATAATTATAATGCATCAATTGTTTTAACAGAATACGTCTTAAAATTCACGTTACACTTACGTCTTAAAATTCTTTTCTAAACTTCGAGTTTCATCAAAAATGACTCCTATATCTTTAATCGTTTATACTTATCCATTCATTTGATATTTCCCTGCTGCATTTCATTCTAAATCTGCGACAATACTTCCTAATCAACATTTTGTCTTATCGATTGCTTATGGATGCTCATTCTAATGAAAAAATAACACCATCCATTAAAATAACTGCATGGAGTTAAACCAACTAATTAATTCTCAAGATGAAGAAATGTTAAAAATATTTAAATAAGCATAACTTCCCTGAATTGCCCTAAGCATGAATACAAATTGATTACTCTGGGTTAAACCAAATAAATTAACATATCCTTTTTGATTAAGCAAAGTGCTAACCGGAAATTTTCAGTTTTCATCTTAATTAACAATAGCAACATTCATTAAATTAAGTATTTTGAGAATTCTGTTCATTCGAATAAGTGTTAAAAATTATAAAAAAGTCACAGTTCTCCTTCACTCCCGGTTCACTTTTAGAATGAATACAAATAATTACTTTCCGAGAAGTAACAGCCGATCTCAAAGTAACCGGATATTGATACCAGATGTTGGAAATATTCTTTTTTGAACAACAAAAGCGGGAAAGGCTTCCGAGGAAAACGAAATAAAAAAGCTGAATAGCGCATTTTTAGCTCGTGCTGAAGGCGGGTTTCATGTTTTATTCATGAACAGAAAAGCACTCTCCAGGGATGGTGGCGTGTTCTTCCATTAGCAGGAAATTTAATCCAGCCAATGTCATCTTTGTCAAGTTGTCGAGGTGGAGCCTATTGTTCAGCCTTTAGAAGGATCCTGCTTGTGATGGGTCCCTAGTTACAGAATAAATTTTTTACAACGCCACATAATGTCATCAGGATGGTGCTAAAGGCGATCATGGAATGCGTTTCCTTGTGTAAGAGTCTATATCGGCAACAGTTTTCACGATATCTGAGTCGATGTTATTTAGAAAGATACATTTCCTTAAGCAAGAGCTCTGGTAATCGCAGTTTTAAAGATATAAACACTAAATTTAATTCAGAATTCATTAAGCTTAAATTTGTTTTAAGGGAATTTTATGTAAGAAACTTTATCTAAATGCTGTCTGTAGCAGTGAATCTAAATGCCTGGCTCCAATTTGGAAGCCAAAAGGATTTATTACAAACACAAACATTAACACACAAAGGATACAAATTTGCATTAACTCTAGCTGTTACAAAGGAGATTCGGATTTGGGCTCATTGTTGTAGTTCACCTTGTCATTCCACAGTTCTAACTCAGTCTTTCAGCGTTGACGCCTTACCACCATAGGTGGCGCTGTTCTTATTGCGCAGGCGCATTTGTTGCATGCTGAATAATTGTACATGTTCTTCGTAATTGTATTTGTATCTTCTTTTGAAACAACTGAAAATTTATACGGGAATAATGCAATTCTTAACATGCAGAGAAAGCCACTAGAAAATAAAATTGCAGTAAATAACATTAATTAAAGATTGAATCTATGAATAGTGTAAATTGACAAACACAGAGGAATTCTTGAACCATGTAATATATCATAAAAATTAAAAAGTATTCCTTGATCGTAAAATTACTCTTTGAATATTATTCTAAAAGCCTAATATTTCCTTACATTAAGCTTAAAATTGTTGTAGGAGAATATTATGTAAGAAATTTTATGCAAATATTCTTAAATAAATTATAATTGTACTAACACTAGTTTTCTTCTCATCATATACTTTCGATTAATATGGCTAGAGATTTAGAAATTCCAAGGATTATTCTTCCACATATCAAAGCCTTTAGAAATCGCAGTTTAAGATGAATCTGAGTTGAAAACACGTTGTAGAAATGACGAAGGATATATGTCTTCATGTAATAATCTTTAGCAATCGCAGTTTTTAACGAATCGATGTTGATTTCAAAATTTAAACTTTGAGTAGATTGTATTTCTTTAGGTAAAAGATTGTAGCTGTCGCAATTTTAAAGTAATCAGAATAACTCGATTTTTAAGTTTTAAAAAGAACATGTACTCTTAAATCATAATCTTTATTGATCAGAATTTGAAGGAAACGGGAATTGAATTCGAGGTTTAGAAATTGCATTATCTACGTTTCTTTAAGTACGAGCTTTCAGAAATCATAGTTTTAAAAGAAGTGGTATGGAAATTAAGGTTTAGAATGTCCTAGGTAAGCGATTATGTACCGAGATCTCAAGGATACGTTAGATATTAAAATTTAGTTGGAGAGAGGATTATCTATTTATTTATTTCTTTTTTCTCTATCATTCCACGTCTAAATTTTAGTGCTATAGAAGATACAGTAAGAATTTGAAGTTTACATGTCGTAACTTCACGACATAAAAACATACTGTTTGTCAATAAGAGCTTATATACTATCTCAATAAAGCACTAACGATATTATTTACAATTAATGTGGTATTAAGAAAAGTAATCTTGCAGAAAAATGTACTTCAGGCAATTTTTTCTGGAAATTTCCTTATTAAATCATTTATTCAACAAATTTGAATTTTCAAAAAAATCTTCTAAATTTTATATATTATTTAGAAAATTTTAAAAATTTTATATTTTTTGTGTCATGGTACGCTGTTTTGGATTATTAAGAGGTTTAAAACCTCTCCATGACAACTTCGATAAAAACAATGGTGATATCTAGTTTTTGTCAATGAAAACGTATTTTAGTTCTAGATTCATATTTATATCTTGAAATTGAAATCTGAAGTTTTCCAATTGCCTCAGTAAACTTCCCATTAATGTCTATTACGCTTGAACATTTATCTTACAAACACTCTAAATTTCCTTTTAAAAGCATAATATTTCCTCACACCAAGCTTGAAATCGTTAAAAGGAATTTTATGTAAGAAATTTTATCCAAAAGATTTCAACTAAATTGTACTTGTATTCTTCGTATCAGATTTGCATCTTTTTTGAAAAAAATAAGAATTTATACGAGAATGATGCAATACACGGAGTTGAAGCCAATAGAAAATGAAAATGCAGTATTGTCTGTCTACCACGAGAACTCTGTTCGCCAAGTTGTCTCGTTGACGGCGGTCGCTATGGCAACTGATTATGTTAGAGAAGATCCATTTCGAATAGGAGGAATCCGACGGATGTCGGAGTTTTATTTTATTCTTGGCGCCAGTTTGCGGCGGTAGTTGATCATTCGTCTTCTTTGCCGCAGTTGCACGTTCTTCCCATCTGGAGATAAGTGCGCCAATGTAACAAACTTGAATGAACGTCTACCTATTCTAAATGGATTCCTACGACGATAACCTGTTTCTATAGCGACCGCCGTCAACTAGACAAGTTGGCGAACAGAGTTCTCGTGGCGGACAGACAGTAAACATAATTAATTAAAAATTCAATCCATGAATTGCGTAAAATAATGAACACAAAAGAATTATTCATTCATTCAATATATCGTAGAATTTAAAAACTATTCACTGAATTTGATTATTTGAAGCATAAAACATCTAAAATTTATAAATGTGTTATAATATCTAGAGCCAGTATTTTTCACACAGTGTCATTTCCATTCCGAAAATCGCCGCAAGTAATTTGAAACGGCTATTTTAATCCTAAATGATGAATAGTTTTGATTAATTAGTATGAAAGTATAGTAATATGCAAATATACAGAGTGAGCACAAAGTCTTGCTGTGATTATAAAAATGTATTTTTCGAATTCTAATATAATTAGACATATGTTTGTTTGGATACATTGTAAGTGCTGTTATAGAGTTTTTAATAAGACCACGCACTTCTGTAGATTTCAACGAGAGCCCTCTTGGTAGCTCGAAGAATGTCAAAGTGGTATTCTAGTTCTCGTCCATGGTTTATCCTAGCCTTCAGTTCTTTCCCAGATAACGAAGAAGGTTGTCATTTCACTTTCTATAGGCTGTCCGCGAAATCATTTCCACGCAAACCGTTTCGAAAACCACTAACGCAAGGTTTACGTAGGGAAGCTTTTTATGATTTACCTCACCGACAACGTTTGAACGACAACTCCTCGAAAGCATTTCCGCGCAAACCGTTTCGGAAACCATTCCCGCAAAATTGACATAGGAAATCTTCTTATGAACCACCTGTCCCAGCCCCTTTCGGTATAGTGGTTATTGCATTTGCCTTCCACGCGGGTTCGATCTCCGGTTCGGAGGAATGCGAAGTTTTGTCACAGTCTGCAACGAAATCGTATAAGTTCAATTACAAATTAGTTTATTGAAGTTAATAATAAAGCTTTGATTAATTAACCTTCCTAATTCATCTAATTAATTGACATTCCAGATAACTTTAATTTGAACTAAGATGATGTCAGAAGAAGGGGATAAAAAAAGCGGTTGGACAACTCTGTAGGAGTACGTCTTCGGAAGGGGAGTTCTATTTTGTTCACCGAAGGAGGGCTCTTTACAATCTTTTGAAAGGCCTGAAACAAGCTTGTACTAAAAGCTTGGGGAAATCTTAATCAAAACCTTACAGAAAACCTTGTTTCTTGTTGACTAGCGAACTTTTCCGCTACCTCGTCGAAAGTTCAAAACTTGTCATGGAAACCTTTGTGACAACCCTTTACCCTTACTGGCGAAAAGGTTTCCAAAACATTTTAGACAAGCTTTCTTTGCTATCTGGGTCAATTCCATGAACTGGTGTGATAAAGACTCTATCCTTGATCTAGGCCCAAAACAAAACAAAATCAAGGGCGATAGGGAAGAATCAAGCGATTTTGTTGATTCCTCCTCCAATATTTTATTTCTCGCAGCACAATTAAGTTCGCTAGTACTGCCACGTATTATCATTTTAACAATTTTTTGTGTGTGCATTAAAACGAAACGTTCTGTTGCGCAAAAACTGCTAAAAGTGAAGTATCCAATGATACTAAAATTACATTATTACATTCAACAGTTATTTTGTGATAAATTTTTATAATCAGGGCAAGACTTTGCGCCACCCTGCATAATAAGCCACAAAAATAAAATTTTAAAAATTGTTCAATTATCTGATATTAAAGAAAGTTTTAAGCTTTAAATAAATTATGCAATTAGAGACTTTCCTATGCGAAGATTGAGAAGCGCGCGCGCGCGCGTGTGTGTGTGCGTGCGTGCGTGCGTGTGTGTGTGTGTGTGTGCGTGCGTGTGTGTGTGTGTGTTATAACATCTAAAATTTAAATACCATTCTAAGAAGCAGCTAGCGAAAAAATAAAAAAGAAATAAATTATAAAAGAATATTGCTTAAAAATTAGATGATGATATTTCTAATTAAAAGGAAACATTATATTTGTAAAGGTCTTTTTTAATATAATACACTGCCATCGAAAAAGTTTGGACATATTTTAAAAAATTCATATCTATTGAAATACTTAAACAAATAGTTATTTTGTGGGAATTCAGGAATTATTCAGCATTTGACAAATACGCTCGACATACAGGGAGCTTATTTTTAGCCGTCAACATTTTTAGTTTCTTTGAACTGCTTATACCACCGTTTTACGATCTCACAAAAATAAATGTTTGCCATAAACACGATGGAAATTTCGATGAACAGTTTTTACAGATTTATACTTCGCTAACAACAAAACAGGTTGCATTTTCTTCTGTACAGTCTCCATTGCATTGAAGGAATGCTGCGCGAAATCCATGCGCATCGTTGGATGGTCACTGCTGTGAAACAGTTACATCTAAAAAGAATTGTCTAACATTCTGCAAATAAATTTTAGCGTTTCACCAATTACTATGATCTTTTGGAAATGTATCTAACCTTTATAGATGACCGTGTATAACTGTCAAAAACAGTCAAAGTTAATAGCAAAGAACACCCCCGTCCTGCCTTGGCATCCGGGTCAACGTTGAATGGCCGGCCGCCACGACAAGAATAGGGTGGTCCTTGCATTTTAGCCCCCATTACGAAAGGCTCATGCGACGACTTCCTGTTACGGAGTTACAAGGAAATATTACTTAAATCAACAAACATTAAACTTGGATGGATTAAGGCTCACGTCGGATACAGCGGTAATGAAGCGGCGGACGTACTAGCCAAGAAGGCAACACAGGAGGGAATCCCCACATTCATCCCAGCGCCAAGAAACCATATCAAGAGTCTGCTACAAAAAGAGTCCATCATCCGCTGGCAAAAAGAATGGGACAATGGAGAAACAGGCTGGAGTGTTCACAACGTTTTGTCAAAAGTCAAGACAACTCGTACTCCATGGCAAAGGCCAGAAATAATGTTCGTCACGGACCACGGCCCATTTCCAACATATCTTAAAAGATTCAACATCAGAAGCAGCGATTCCTGTGGCTGCGGAAACCTGGAAAACCCCTTACACTATGCTACAAGTTGCCTGTTTACAACATCATACCACCGAAAAAACCGTCAGATGCAGTGGTGTTATGTTATGTTACGGAGTTACGACCCGCCATCGGTGATGGGCCAATCAAAGATAAGCGGATAAAGAAAAAACTAAAAGTTCCTGAGCTGAAAATCTCTGGGCTACCAAAGAGTACGCAAAAATAAAGAAATAAGTCAGCAGAAATGTTCCGAAATTTTACTATCAATAAGTATATGTAATTTTCTTTCCTGTGAAGTTTTAACTTTATGTCCTACTGTCTCGAAATGAAATGTGTACAATGCCTAAATACATGTTATAAAATTTAAGCATGATTTAAATGTGTGAGAAAAGGGCTTTAAAAACTACTAAATACATTGAATTAAATTTCAATGAACAATATTTGTCAAATAACTGGAAAAATCATATTTTTAAGAATTATTAGAAATAAATTATTGACTTTATTCAAACAATTTTAAAATTATTGGTGTCATTCAAATTCCTTAGAATATTGCTTTCTACAGTAATCTATTTACCCAAAACCAAACTGCTTGCATAAGTTTAAATCATAATCCGCTCAAATTCACTAAAAATATAAAAAGAAGATTAGCTTCCTTTTAAAGAGTTAATCTCATGTTTTAGAGCTATTTTATGCATTAATTTAAGCAACGCAAAATTAAATAATTTGAACACCATCAGTGTCATTGAAATACCTTAAAATATTGCTCTCTACAGGAATCTGTTTACCCCAAACCAAACTGCTTGCATAAGTTTTAAATCACAATCCGCTCAAAATCACTAAAAATATAAAAAGAAGATTAGCTTCCTTTTAAAGCGTTAATCTCATGTTTTAGAGCTATTTTACGCATTAATTTAAGCAACGCAAAATTAAACAATTTGAACACCATCAGTGTCATTGAAATACCTTAAAATATTGCTCTCTACAGTAATCTGTTTACCCTAAACCAAACTGCAGAAGTTTTAAATCATAATCCGCTTAAATCACCAATAACAGAAAAACATAACTATATTTCCTCTAAAACGATTTTCCCGTTATTTAGAACTATTTTAAGCATTAATTAAACCCAAAGCAAATTTGTAGGCACTGTGTCAATTATTGTTGTTCATTAATCTCGCAATAGCAAACTTCTTAAATGTATTATAAATATTTCCTTAATTCACGCTCAAAATAGTTTAAGTTAAGAAGTGAGTGTAAAGATGAGAATAAAAGAATACTTCTATTGTTTAAACATCATATAACGTAGTTTTAGCATAAGCACCTTTAATATTTCGAAGTCATTTACTTAATCTTTAGATCTCGCTCGAAAATATTTAATATAAACTTTTTCCCTCCTTGAACGTAGTTCGAGATTTATATTCTGCACATCTTTGTGTACCTTAGGGAATGGGCTGTTGGTTAAGGAGGAAAGAAGACTCGTTCGAGTCTTGTTGATTGTCTGCGAAGCGAGGTAACAGTTTTCCAGCAAATGGATTAACGCTTCAGGCTGTCTTTGAAAAATGGGAGATCTGCTTAGCCACTTTCTTTAAAACTTCTTTAGGCGGCGAGAAGAAAACAAACTTGATTCATTTACCGTTTCTGCGCAACCGGAAATTATCAGTATCGTCTCCGAGTTTTCAACAGGAAATTGCCTCATTTGTCAGCCGGCGAACAATCTTGTTCCGGCAAGCCGGCTTTTGTAATTTATGTAGATGCCTATCCACTGGAAAAAAAAATAGTCTTCATCAAGTATCTAATATAAGCGAAACCCAAACGGCCTATAACTTTGAGAGTGGGGCATTTTTATATTTCCTCGTTAAAAGTGTGAACAAAGACACTTTTAAAAATATGCACTCTTCTGCAAAATAGGAGATAAATTTAAAATTTGCTTTATTGATCTTTTGAACATTAAATAAGTAAAATATTAATGCAATTTTCTGCGCCTTGATACTGAACCTTAAAATGAAGTGAGATTATACCAGGTGGGGATTATGATCCAAAACACTATTTGGCACAGAGGTGCACACTAGTGATTAACAATTAAAGGCAGCAGTTAACAATTATGACTCTAACTGACTGTAACTTGGGAAAAGGTTAACTTCCATTGTATTTCAGTAGAGTGCAAATATGTAGGGGGAAAAATGTTTTGCCACATTTTTCACTGTACTTCGCATAGCCTATTCTACGGTAACTGATTAGTTTATTCTCAGCCGGTATTTTAGATATTTGACCATCACGAGATCTTGATTAAAAACAACATAGTGTTAGATACCTAATAGCACAAGATACTCTACAATACTGTTACGGTATCTTTACGATATTCCATGGGATTCAGAATATCGTAAAACGTCGTGGAGATATCGTAAAATATTTTATGTTAATAGGGATGTATCACTATAAATATTCTATCCATAATCATCTACTGTAATCCGAGCTCTTGGTGGAGGATAAACAGAAAATCTAATCTACGGTAGTCGATTAATTTCTTCTCAGCTGGTATTTTTTAAACTTTACCACCAGAAGAGAATAGAAATTAATATTTTATTCAGTGGGGTCATTATTAACCCCTTAATGCGTGTAACAGAGTTTACTTGGGTTCTAGCTATCGAGTTAACTTAACCCTTAACTTATTTTTTAAAAATTGATTTTAAAATGTCTTTTGACTTTACTTTCTTGAAAAATGGAGAAAAAAATTATTTTAAAAAAATTTATTATAAAATAATTATTAACAATTTTTTAAATTATTTTTTAAAATTATTTATTTATTTATTAAAATAATTTTAAAAAATTAAAATTATTTTAAATTCATTACCTCATGGGAAAAATTTAAAAAATCGTTTTTCATTTTAAGTATGGTTTATGGCCAAAAAACAGTTCGTTACCAACTGACAACACTGGAATTTATTTCAGAAAAAATTTTCCTTGATAAAATTCTGTAATATTAAACACAGATGAATTTTAATAACTAATAATACGGATAAGGAATCTCCTTCAACATTGTAGAATAAAATGTGGTATTTTCACGCGTACAAACAAAGCGAAAAAGATACAGAAAAGTGAAAAACACCATTTTTTTGTCAGCACTCGGGCTGCCATGTATATGTTGTAAATTAATTTAAAAACATTTTTAGTATGTATCCTGTTTTCAACAACGGCCATTAGAGTTTTAGTCTTATTCTCAAGATTTTAGAAGACAAAATTGGGTCTAACTGATTATTATAATAAACACTGGCCATTTAAGGGTTAAATTGGTTTTTTAAGTGGTTAAAGACAAGACATATTTGGTACACCACTGTAAATATCCTGTACGTAGCAGGGTTGCCAGATAAAAATAGCAAAATAAGGCCAAACCTTCTAAAAAATAAGGCCAAAAAAACGCCAAATTTGACACACAAAAAAAGTCTATCCTTCATGAAAACAAATACCATTTGATTGGGATATGGGCAATGTTCTATTATTAAACTAAAATTTAAGTGAAAAAATTAAAAACATTCTTGTTCTATTCAATAGCTATTTCGTTTGACAGCTCACTATATATAATTTGAAAAGTGTAATATCAAAAAATTTATTTTAAAATATTTAATAATCAATTAGAATTAATTAATTTAAGTAAATAAGTTATTAAAAATTGCTCTAAACGTCATTACCGAAAATAAAGCCAAAAAAAGGCCCAAAATGAATATAAAGCCAAATGAAAATTCCTAAGTCCAAGGGCTTTAAAAAAAAGGCCAAATCTCCATAATTTGACCTTAAAAGGGTCAATATGGCAACCCTGCTACGTATTCAACTACCTAAAATCTGTGTACATCGTAGTGAAAAAAAGAAATGGGAAAATATACAACTAAATCGTTCCGCTGATAATGATGAAAATGGATCATCATAAAGGAAATGGAATTCCTTTAGAGCAATTCGAATTCACTGAAGGTTTTGTGACTTTCATTTCGTCTATTCAATGCGTTTTCCACATGAATTGTGACAGTCAAGAAAATTTACATAAATAAATTTGATAAATTAATTTAATTTAATAAATTAATGAATTAATTTAATACATTTTATTCTGACGAACTAGTCGAACATGTTTAATTTTTTTGTTCTTCCAAAAAACAATTGTCTTGATTTTGTGACATATAAATTTAATAAAACTCATAAATCAAACCAAAAATTTTTTTAAATGCACAATTGGAGAAATAGTTCCATCATTAATCATAAGTATAAATAAATTCTAAGCATCAGTGAAATAAAACATAATAAAATAAAAATAAGCTAACGCTAATTTTAATTTTTAAAAAAGCTCAAATATATGCATATATCCTTACATTTATGCTACATTTTGATAAAAGAATTCCTTCAATTCCAGGTAGGTGCCTTTTTTTGAAATATTACAATATTTTCTTCTTTTGTATGACAGTAAATTTATCAAAGAAAGGCAGAAAAGCAGAAAATTCCAAATTTAATTATTTTCATTGGTTGTTTTCTTTTTATTCTCATAATCTCTAGAGACCAAGGAGTAAGTTTTACGAGAAAAAAAGAATGTAACGAGATTTCAATTGAAATATATGAGATTATTTTGCCTTGAGGCATAAAAAATATTACACTTTCTACGCTAGATTTTCTAGAAATTTGAATAAGATTTTAATTCAGATAAAAGTTTACTGCGATACAAAGCAAATAACAAAACTAGTCTGAGCGAGATATTAATTCAATATAGTTTTCTTAATAAAAACTGTAAATTAGCAAATAATTTAATAAGATATGAGAAGTGGCTAAGTGGTCAGTAATTGAGGGGGATATACAAAACGATGAAAAATAAGAACCATCAGATTTTGCTTTGAATCACAATTTATTAATTTAATAGCATAGGTATAACATGCTAATATTTACCCTTATGTATTCGTCTTTCTCCTAATAAAAGTACAGTAAAACCCCGGTTAACCAAAACACGGTTTATTAAGCGGGGTTTACACGCGAACAGTAAAACCGACAGCAAGATGTCGCTGTCAAGTTCGGACAGAGACTTGCCGTGGCCCGGTTAAAACTTTTATGATTCTGCGCATGCGTCATCTCTTACTGTCGGTTTTACTGCTCGCGTGTAAACCCCGCTTTAGAAATGCCTCTGAAATCGCAAATCCAAAAATTAAAGGAACTGTACTCCACATAAATAATCACGAAGGCGAGACTTTTTTTCAACAATATCCTCACTTTGTTCTTTTAAGCCTCCCCAAGGTCCGTGATTAATTTTAGAATGCTAAAAATTAATGGTTATTAATAATATTAATTACGATATTGTTTACCTGCGCGTGTCAGGAGCATTGCTCTCGAACTCACTGGTATGAATATTGCTCCCGAAGGAGGGTTAAATTTATAGGAAAAAACGTGAGTGTAGCCTACGAATAGAGTTTTGAATTCGTTTTGCTCTGTAAACATTTCAGAATTACATATAATAAATAGATACAAAATAGTAATAGATGTTCATGGCTTAACCGAAAAATTCCTTATCCGAAACAGCTTCCTCCCCCTCCTTTAGTTAGGTTAACCGGGGTAGTACTGTATTAAAATTACCCAAACCAAAGAAGATGGTTGTTTCTTTCGCTGCTTCAAGTTAAATTATATTAACACTCAAACAGTAAAAAATGGCCAGTGTTCGGACCTTTCTAACATACCATAATTTGATTCTAATTTATACTGCAAATCATGCTAAAATAGTATTAAAAAGATGATGAATATTAAATGTCCAGTTGTTTCATGAAAGATCAATGACGAATTTGAATATCATTTATACTTTTTCAATTGCAACATAATACTTAAATATCTTGTATATTTGAATGACTTCTACTAACTAAGAATACATCTAGTTCTTAATTAAAATTTAATTGCATGTAGATGAGAGTTCATCAATAATCAATATCTTGAGCCGAGCACTTCTGCCCCTACAAATGCTTATAAAAGCCTGTCGAAACCATACTGTTATTATACGATTAAACATCTCAGTGATTCCATCCCATCTAATGTTGTACCATCTCCCCATCGCTTCGATTCTGTGTGTCCTTCGGTCAAAATCTATCCAGTCTCATTTCGGCATTACGTGTCAGACTAGCCAATCGGCCACCTATAAATAATTACCATAATCAATTCGACAACTATTCGAGTTCCTGCATTGCTTTAGAGATTTGGGCTCCTTCTCCTGATTGGTTAATGGCTAGGTTTACATTTTCAAATCTTTTTTCAATTATTTATGGAAGACGCTGGAGTAATCATCATTTTAATTATCTTCTATGGGGAACAAAAATTTTCTTTTACCCTTTATTTTTAAGTAAAAATGAATGATTTGATGCTGTATCTGTTGTACAATTTTTCATGTTTATGTATTGTATGCATGTTTAAATCAAATGCAGCCGAACCCCGTATATCGAATTTCCATACATCGAAAATCTCCATATAGAGAACTTAGGGTTTCATTAGAAACACACTCTCTGTACATCAAATGAAATTTCTATATAATGCATAAAAGTTCTGTTCGATATAAAGATATAAATAATGGATGGAATAAATAATAACTCAAAACCGATAATAAATGCTGAATTCGAGGTATTTTAGGTGTGGAACAGAACTTAATTGTGGCTGATTACTCCACAGAGTTCAATGATTGATAGATTGTCAATATTTCAATCAGGAGCTATTGGTCGAATGCTTTGATCAAGATGAGCGTAACACGAACAACGAAGATTTAATAATTAAAAAAGCATCTAGTAAACAATGGACGCATTCTAAACTGTCCGACACGGCTTGAAATTTATTCCTAACCCACCTGAAGAAATTTTTACCTCTCTGAATAAAAGTGAAAACGTTTTTCAAAGGCATTAGATTCCATTCAAGAAAACGCATTAGGAAATACTTTAACCAAAATTAATAAATATTTAGCTTCGCTTTGTGCATACGAACATACATTTTTAGTACATTATAAGAAAATCTGCAATTTACTTTCAAATTTGTGCATTTTTTTAAGTAAATTTCTTCGATGGTTTAATATTTTTAAATCTTCTTCAATCATAAAAAATTAACTATGCATAGTTGTTTTTATTGAGAAAATGATGAAATATTTCCAATCTGTATTTCTGTGTATCGATTTTTTTTAGTGTGGACCTTCAAATTCGATGTATAGAGGTTTACATTTGTTGCATGAAATCTGAATTTAATTCTTATCATTTTTAATAATGATAAGTTTTTGTGGTTTGCAATTAATCGTTTTAGAAAAAGTTAAATTGGTCGAATATTCTGTGAAGGCTTGTTTTAGTTTTATAAATAAAATCAACCCTAAAATGCTATAATTGTTTAAAAATTTATTTTAAAATGTTTTTTGACTTTCATTTTTTATATAAGACATGGAAAATTACTTAAAAAAAGCCTATTTTTTTTAAGTATGGTAGACGGTTAAAAACCAATTTGCTACCAATCGGTAACGCTGGGTGATACCTGACTTGATAAACTCTATAATATTAAACATGGATGAATCTGAAGATCTAATACTAAGTTCAAGAAATTTCCTTCATAATTGTAGAATAAAATATGGTATTTTCAAGCGTACAAACAAAAGGAGAAAAAAGCATCCACAAGTGAAAAACATAATTTTTTTTTATTTTTCATCACTACTAATGTTGCTCTCTATATGTTGTGAACTGATTTAGTAACATTTCCCGTATGTATCCTATTGGTAACAACAGGCATTAGAGCTTCAGTCTTATTCTCAAGTTTAGAAGAAAAAATTGAATATGTTGCTTAAAGGCAACACAGGGCATTTAAGGGTTAAGTTACAGTAACAAACCGTTTTGAAGATACATGAGAGCTATTTTGAGAAATATTCGTAATTTCGTAATTAAAGAAGCACTTTTTCACGTGTTCGGTTAAATGTACGCCACCAAATTAAAAGGTTTATAAATTTCTGAAAAACACAACAATAAGAAATGAGAAAGAAACAAGATATAAATCAGAATCGATTGAAGATTCATTTCGGATTTAGTTATAATACATAATTTATACAGGGTGACCCAAAACGACGGCATAAACTCTGCACAGCTAGATTCCTCGTTGGGAGTACATAAAAACTGCCCAAAGAAGCGTTCCTGTACGATCCATAGTTTACGAGAAAAATACGAAAAACAAAGTATGACGTCACTGCCGGTGCAAG
>BGPR01000109.1:1380533-1397801 GCA_013235015.1 Araneus ventricosus | reverse complement strand
ATTCTTGAGCATTGGATCTTACACCGTTGGATTTTTTCCTATGGGGCTATCTCAAGGAACTGGTGTATCGAGACGTAGTGACAACACAAATGGACTTAGTTGCTCGTCTGCATGCTGCTTGTACTTCGGTGGACACCGCGATGCTGCAACGTGTGGTGACAGCCATTCCACGGCGTGCTAAAGCCTGCCTCGACATGCAACACTTTGAACATGCCGGACACTTTGAACATCTGCTTTAAATTGTGCATATACTGCTGTTATATGTTCAATAAAGTGTTTTTTTCTTGCACCGGCAGTGACGTCATACTTTGTTTTTCGTATTTTTCTCGTAAACTATGGATCGTACAGGAACGCTTCTTTGGGCAGTTTTTATGTTCTCCCAACGAGGAATCTAGCTGTGTAGAGTTTATGCCGTCGTTTTGGGTCACCCTGTATAATATAATTTCTACTTAAATGAAATGCAATGATCAAAACTCTGATTCAGTTCACGGTTGTTATTTTCCAAAATTAACTTTTGTCTGATGATATCTTTACTAAAATATAAAGAATAGTAAACAGTTTACAATTTGTACTGTTCATGAAAAATTTGCCACCGTTCCGAATTTTAATACAAATCGAAATTCGATTTTTCAGTTTTATTTGTAACACTAGAATTCACTATCAGATGATGATTTTGATGCAAAACTATCAAACTAAAATAAGATGCCTGCAACTCTATACCAACAAAATAAAATTATATAAATACGAAATAAATTACTTGCTTCTGAGGAAAGCCTTCTTCGTGTTCTTGTTACGTGGATTCTCTTTAGTCTAGGGTAACTCTTAAGATTGCTTTATTTTGCAGTCGGTGCTTTCCAAGCTGCAATCAATACTGCAGCTTATCTGTTCTTTTTAATGAAGTCCCTTTTCCTTCAAAGAGGAAACAGAAAAGCAATTTGACAATCTTGCAAACAGATAATATATATTTAGTAAATGGCAACTAGAATAAATGAGTACTTCAGTTGAAATGGTTTCCCTTATGGATCATTGTTTAGAAAGCTTTCTTAAAGTTTACTGAAGGCCCTATAAAATCGGAATATTATATTTGCGAAAAGTTAAACGAATTTTGCTTTCAAATATGATAAATATAAAACACTCAGTTTGAATACATAAAAGAACAATATCAAGATAATATTTTCGTTTTGCTTGCAGCATTTTAAAGAACCATTGAATAAGCAGTTTCCTTAAATAAACGTAAATTGCTATTAATAACTTTTATTTATGTAAAACAATATATCCTGTCCTCATTTATTTTCATCAAAGTTTTTCATGTCTCTAATAAAAATAAAGCAAATGCGTGTCTGTTGGTGCTCTGCAGGACTGACCGTTAACCCTAAAGCTACACAATTTGGCATAAATGTATTATGAAAAGAGACAATCGGAAACCGTGGAACTATTTTTCGAAATTTTAATTACTTGAAAATTAATCCCAAATTTTGACGTTTTCCCTGAAATAAATTCGGAACATATTCGGAAAACGTTTTTTATTCTTGAAATTTAGCAAATTGTCATTTCAATTTAAAAGAAAAGGCAGCAAGAAAACGCTATAATAAATAAAAGAATCTTTTGAAAATGAAAGTATATCAAAACACACGTAGATTCAAAATAGACCTTAATTTCTTTTTGTTCACTTGTCGATCCAAGTCAGTGGATTTAACATCTTTCCCAGATGTCTTTATATGAATGGATAGGATTTCCAACGAAGCTTCCAAATAGTTTGATTTGAGATGCAACAAGCTATCGTAAATGAGATCGATTCCTTTCTAAAAATGAATATCTTTTTCAAAAGAAATCTAGCCTTCTATCAAGAGAAAGCAAATAATCAATCAACCAGAAGTGTTTCTGTCGACGCAACACAAACCGAAACCAAACCCCATAAACAGCCAATGAGATTACTACTTTGTATGGGAATGAGGAAAAAAAGAAAAAAATATATTAAAAAGAGCATCTTTTCCTCGTTCAGTTGCCTCCGTGCCAGCAGAGCTGTTGAGCCTTTAATCCCATTGCTTGTCTAAGTTAAAGGGAGAACGGGTTGATTTTTCTCTCCGGAATTTCTGCTCTGTGAATGGATTTCGGGGTGAGGGGCAGAGTACTTTGCAGCTCAGACCTACGTCTCTCTTCGTTTGGATTCATTTTATGCCTTTTTTCAATTTTTTTATTACTTTTTTGCATTTTCGTAAGTCATTGAATTCCGAGAGTAAAAAAGTAAGCAAATAAGATTAAAATCGAAAAATACAAGTTTAAAAAATAATTTCAAGGGTGCTGCTGCTCTGCAGCCCTAATGGACGAGCCGCCACTGTTAAGGAGTTAAAACTTCTTTGCGGCAAAAAGGTGGTTAGGAGGGAGGGACAGAGGGGTGACTTAAAAGAAAACCTAATCAAAGGAATCAAAGGGTATGGGAAGAAACAACGATTGAATACCGCTGATCTCGATTATTTCGTTTCTGAGTTATCGTGTTCACAGACAGACAGAGCAACGTAGTCCCAAAAATGTGTTTTTGGCATTCATCTAAAACTAAGAGACGCATCAAAATCTCGAATCTGAGCTTTTTTGACGGTTTTAACGACTCTCGGTGTATACTTCATATGCGATAAAATAAAAAAAAACTATGATAGCTGAAAGAATTTCTAATACAAATAAAAAATTCAACGGTTTCCGAAGATAAGTGTCTACATAACAATCAGACTCGACTAAGAATGTGCGAAAGATAATTTTCCTAAGAAATAGTTTTTTCCTTATAAATAATTCAGATTTTACCTCGTTATGGTTGAATATGCAGAAGCAGAAAGAATGTTACCATAGTTAAAACTAAAGAAAACTTGTTTATAACTATCGAAGTATTCAAATATTTAAAATTTTACGCCGAAGAAATGTTCAAGAACTGAAATACAGAATTTTTTTCTTTCGAGCTTCAAAAGAAATCAAATTTTTTAAAAATTGCTAATTAGTTGACTGTTAGTTTCCCAACTAATTTGTTCACAACGTTTCTTCGCAACAAAATTACGAGTTAAGTGATCAGGAAGTAAAGATACCTGGCAGAATAACTGAGTCATTTGGAGCTTTTATTACTTGTGAATGGATATCATTATTCATGCATATCATTCACCAGTAATAACCTCCAATTATCGCTTATTTGCTGTTGTTTGGGAAGAACAGGAAGAGAGAGAGATTTTAGAACGAAAATTATCTATTTTCAAATGTGTGTGTGTGTGTGTGTGTGCGTGCGTGCGTGCGTGTGTGTGTGTAATAATCTCATTTAATTTTATTTCAAATTCTAATATGATATATTTTGAAGTCTTAATGTATTCCAAAATCATTTTTCTTAAACTCCAGTTTCGTTCTATTTCCCGCTCTGTAGGTATATTAACTCTCTCGTTTTGACATATTTATTACTAAAAGAATATTTTAATCGTTTCCACGCGCACACAACTCGCGAAATCAGCGACTTATTGCCGCCATGCCTTTTCCCTAAAACACTTATGTAATATACTAAAAATAGCTATTATTCCCTTCACATTGATCACGTGTCTATCTGTTAAATCCCTACCTGAGAAAAAGCCGGGGTTTTCTGTCCTCTTTTGGCTTGAAAACTTCAACTGAGATGTACGCACATTCCGTCACTCTCCCATAATAAAATGAAAATTGGAATATAATTCGGCCTGTTTCTATTTAACGACTACAACTACGAATACATTTCATATATATAATTGTAAAAATGAACTTATTAATAATGTAATAGAAATTTCAAAGAAATTTTAGTCTTGAAGTGTAACGTACATTTTGTCCAAATAATGCGTAACGTAATTGGCTTCTTAATCAAAAGAAAACATTTAGAATTATTTTATTTACCATTAATATGCTATTTAATGCGCAATTCTATTAAATACCACGTTCTTTTATAGTATGCAATTTAATTGAATAGTTTTGTGTTTTATAGAACATAAAAAAAATCTGACTAAATTATAAGAATGGAATGAAGTTATTGTTTTTGGCTGAGATAACTTCAACTAAACAAAAGAAAATTATATATATAAAATGTTTTCGTTGTTGTAGTCTTTAAATGATTAAACAGGCCGAGTTATTAACTAATTTTCATTTTATTATGGGAGAGTGACGAAATGTACATACATCTTCGTTTAAGTTTCAAGCCAAAAAGAACAGAAGATCCCTACTTTTTCTCAGGTAGGGATTTAACAGATAGACATGTGATCAAAGTGAAGGGAATAATAGCTATTTTTAGTATATTACGTAAATGTTTTAGGGAAAATGCATGGCGACAATAAGTCGCTGATTTCGAGGTTTGTGTGCGCGTGGAAACAATTAAAATATTCTTTTAGTAATAAATATGTCAAAACGAGAGATTTAATATACCTCCAGAGCGGGAAAGAGAACGAAACTGGAGTTTAAGAAAAGTGATTTTGGAATACATTAAGACTTTAAAATATATAATATTAGAATTTGAAATAGAATCAAGCGAGATTATTACAATTTCCCCCCTCCACAAGACGTGTGTGTGCGTCAGGGCCCTTGACGCACAACCGTATCTTACAGGAATGCCCAAATAAGAAATTTAAATTTAAATTTGAAATAGAATTCTTATGAAATTTTCCCTTCACTTCATCATAAACATGAAAATAATTTTAAATGTACTTCATAACAACATTATTATGAACAAATGTAAACTCTTGTACTTCCTGTAAAAATTCTTGAAGATTCTTGATACCTGTAAAACTCTAGATATAAACAAATAAAAAACCTTGATATATAATTCTAAAATATAAATTGTTTCAATTTTTTTTCTTTTTCAGAAATCAGGAAATTTAAATGTTCTTTAGTGTCGTCTGGTAGTATGGCAATTAAAAATTATAACTTAATTTATTTTTTCTAAAGTAAAGAATTTTCTGTTTAGGAAGAAAGATACGATGGGACATTATAGCCTGCAGAGATGAGCATTTTTGGTTTTGATGGTCAAACTCTGTGCTAATCCACATCACAAACTCCCCTGAGAAAATTGTTTCTTTTTATTTTTTAACAACCTAACTACACTCTCAATCTGTTATAGCAGTCGAAAGAGTACAAAAACTGAACTCCCGAGGCCTCAGAATGGAGGGAGTTGGCGTTATTATTTTTTTTCTTTTGTTCATTATTTATTTTTCTGAGTATAGTAAAATTTGTTTTATTTACTTTTCTTTTAAGTCATGTAATATAAATTACTTGCCATACTCAAACAACACATCTAAACCTGATTTTAAACAAAATTAATTTATGAAGCAATTAAAGTTTATGTAAATTATAAAATTTAAAGTATTTTAAACTAAGTTTACTTTTTAAACATTTAGGGCCATTTTTTAAGTAGCATTTCTTATTATAAACATAATCGAAAAATGTTATTTTCAGATTAGTATGGGATTTCATTTCAAAATATAAGAGATACACAAAAGCAAACTATGTATAAATAAATCAAATCTATGGATAAATCAAATTTGCAACTTAAACTTTGCAAAGTAATACTCAAATTTTTTAAGTGAATATTTCTTATTCTTAATAAAACCTCTTATACCTCCACATTTATTATAGCATTGATATCAGCAAAATAAATTTTAAAACCGAAACAAGAACAATTTCACTTTTAAATTAATGTCAAAAAATTATTATATCAAATGAAACATTTGATTGAAAACATAATAAAACCAAACTTTTAATATTAATATTTCTTTGTAAAATATCTTATATTCAAGTTGAATACCTTAAATTTCAAAATTTAATATGGACATTGCAAAATTAGTTTCAAATCACAAACACTTTAAATTTTTTCAAATGCAATTTCATATCAATTTAGGATCAATCACAAAATATAAATCAATACATAACACCACCAAATAAATTTTTTTCAAATATAAACTTAAATTCAATTAATAATCAAAAGTAAAGAATTAAACAATTATCGATAAAAGTTATATTTTTTGGTGCACCACGTCTATTCATTTTGGAATAGATTCGTAGATTTTATTTGAATCAGCTGCAATTTTTTGAAACCGATAACACAGGGAAACTGAAATTATGTAGATCTTGGCGAAATTAGTACATTATGTTTTATCACTTATTGCGCAAAATTTTTTCCATATGAAGAAAATGCACTTGTACACAAAACTTTCCTTGGTATTTTGACATCAATGAATTACTTTTTTTGAAGAAAGCCGAAACAGAAGCGTAGAACGAAATGAAGATTTGAAGCACAATATAGATATTCCTTTAGAACCTTGAAAATTACATCACATTTTTTCTTAAGTAGATAATAAACACAATTTTGAGGACCATTTTTTCGCTGACACTTTTGAAAACCATTGTAGATGTGGAGTGGAGTTGATGCTGCATCAAAAATTTCCTTGCTGGCAGCTGGATTTCAGGACATCAGGGACGAGACATCAGGAAAAGTACACAGAATCTGGTGTTGATTTTTCAGGAGGCACTATTAGAAGTTCCGATAAATTTGTAGCTATTTTTGCAGCCATTTTTTGTTATTCCCGTCACTCTCCATTACGTTGTTTCGTTTTTTAATTGTTTACATTTCTTAATTTTTTTCTTAAGAATTTTTTTTTTCGTGCAGACCATCCAACCGACTCTTAAAATGTATTCGTAATTGTAGTCTTTAAATGATTAAACAGGCCGAGTTATTAACTAATTTTCATTTTATTATGGGAGAGTGACGAAATGTACGTACATCTTCGTTTAAGTTTCAAGCCAAAAAGAACAGAAGATCCTTACTTTTTCTCAGATAGGGATTTAACAGATAGACATGTGATCAAAGTGAAGGGAATAATAGCTATTTTTAGTATAAATTTTTTAGTAATAATTAATTATTACGTAAATATTTTAGGGAAAATGCATGGCGGCAATAAGTCGCTGATTTCGAGATTTGTGTGCGCGTGGAAACGATTAAAATATTCTTTTAGTAATAAATATGTCAAAACGAGAGATTTAATATACCTCCAGCGCGGGAAAGAGAACGAAACTGGAGTTTAAGAAAAGTGATTTTGGAATACATTAAGATTTTAAAATATATAATATTAGAATTTGAAATAAAATTAAGCGAGATTATTACATATATATATATATATTGGTAATAATCTTATAAACTCTTATTATAAATATATAATAAGGTATTATAATCTCAATATAATAATATATTAAGACTATAATAAACTTAAAAATAAATATTTTGGTCTGGAAAAAGGCGTGGTCAGGGTAGGTCAGCTGCCTCAATTCCGTAAGTATTTTTTCATTTATTAAAATGCAAAAACTTATCAAATGTTGTTGCATAAAGTCTAGCATTATATAATCCTCTATTTGTAATAAGAAATCATCAGATGTAAAATTAAAGAATGAGATATATTCGATCGTATCATTTCTACCTTGAAAATTGTTTACTAATCACAAAGCATGTATTGTAAATAAATAAATTCTAATCTATTAAAAGAAAACAATACTTCCGACTCTCCATTTAAGCACGGGACATTATTACTTAAGTGAAAAACTAGATTAGAAACAAAATATTTTCATTTTCATTCAATTTACTGCCATTTAACTGCTCTTTTCTAAAGTCAGACTTCATCAAAACTTCTGCAAGTTATAGTTTTAATTTCTCCTTTTTGCTGCAAATGAAATAATTCATATAAGTTTATATATCCTTATATATACTGAAGATTAATTTTAAAAATGAATTTCTTACTAATGTAATATTACTTTGAAAGAAATTTTAGTCTTGAAGTGTAACGTACATTTTGTCTAAATAATGTGTTACGTAATTGTTTCATTTAATCGAAAGGAAACATTTATAATTATTTTATTTATCATTCGTATGCTATTTAAAGCGCGATTCTATTAAATACCGCGTTCTTTTATAGTAGGTAATTTAATTGAATAGTTTTGTGTTTTATAGAACATAAAACAAATCTGAATAAATTATAAGAATGGAATGAGGTTATTATTTTGACTGAGACAACTTCAACTAAACAAAAGAAAATTATTGTAATGCTAAACAAATTTTTAAAAAACCTAAAACTCCAAACGATACATTCAGTTTCTGGGCTTATTCACAAGTTTCTTTAAAAAAACACATATTTTGGACTATTCAATTATTCAAGCAGAATAAAATAATTCTATCATCCAGAAAATTTAATTTTAAAATCAAAAAATACCAAAAAAGTTTTATATTCGATTTTATTTTCAAGCCATTGAAAAGAATGAGCTTATGTAAGAAAAAAATATTTTATTTCATTGTCTTCGCCTCTGAAAGGATTTGGTTTAAAAATACGAAAAAAAAAATGCTCAATTTTACCTCGGCTGTATTTGCCATCGCATTTCTTTATTTATAGCTCGTATTTTTGAGCTTAGAAAGAATTCTTTTCTTGTATACAAAAGTATATCATAAAGCGCCCAGAAATGACTTAAATTCGTTAATTTCAGAAATTTTTTACAGGAACAAAAGAAGCATAGACAAATGAAAGGTATGATTGAGTGAAAGGATTATTTTCCGGACAAAAAATAAAATATAAAATCCTAAAGTAAACGCATTGGAAGTAAAAATAATTGCGTTGTCTTAAAAAAGATTTAGTTTCTAGAGAGATAGTTTAAAATAAGCATTTAAGGGTTCAGACAGATTTTATTGTGACGGAACCAATTTAGAAAAGGCTGAAAGGTGCAGCATAAAGTTAGATATTTCTCTAAAATTGGAATCTTCTCAGAGCTATCTATTTTTTAATCGAAATCTATTTATGAAATTGTGTGGAAAGTTACTTAGTTTCTGCTTTAGACCAATTAAAATCACATTTAATAATTTTGCGTTAAATAATACTGATTTAGAAATTTTCCTTAAACACACAAAAATCTATTTTAAATTTCTAATTTTGATTCTTTTCTTTCGCAACATATGCATATTGCGCATGCTTTTTTCGAAATAGTTTTTTCTAGGCTTACTTTTAACAAATTATTTTAACGGTTTTCTTGAGTAATCTAGTCTAATTTAGATAAAAGGCAAAATCATCGAAATAAAAAAAATGTGCAAAGTGTGCAAATTGTTTTATTTCGATAAAGAAATTTCAAAAGTTTATAACGAATGATTAATCTTAGGGTGATATTTTTTCTTTCGATTCACTTTTCTCTTTCGTAAATTAATGTAATCCTCAGCATTTTGATCGCTCGCATACATATAAATATAGCATATACCCTTATACATCTTTGTTAGTGGAGGTATATGTGGGAGTTTATTTACATCTCTCTGTGTTTATATACCAGTTTTGAAAAATTTGTTCACTGTAGCGTATACAAATTTCTCGGCTGTTTATTTTTGCAACTCTCAACACTGTTTATCCCTATTTCTATGTCATCTGGTTACACGCACTAACAGATTTTCGAGTGATTCTGAGTAGGGATGGAGGTTTTCCCAAAAAAATCGGTTTTCCGTTAAACCGGTTTTTTTCACCTCCGGTTTTTTTAAAGCAACGTTTGAGGACAGAAATTTTTTATTAATAATAATATATAATAAGTAAGTATTAATACAATAATTACATAATATAATGAGTAATGATTACAAATAAGTAATTAATACAATATATATAATAATAATAAATCAGTAATTACTGCAATAAGTAAGTATTATAGATAAAATTTTTTATTAACATTGTTTTCACGAAATTAATTCATTGGCCAATATTTATCATCTAATCTGCTCATAAAGATTCCTTCAGCAATGTGTTGATTCGTGAGTCGACACCTCTCATCGGAAACCACATCATTCAACGTAGATACTAATCTTTTGGAAGCCACAGAACTTCCGACTAAAGATAAATATTTTTGACAACAAAAAACAGACACCGTTTGCAGACAAAAATTTTTATTAGCGGTTGTCGGTGATCGGCCTGAGATGATGGAATTCAAAGTTTTATGACTTAGTAAACTTTAGTCCATTCGAACCAAAAATCGAGCCTATCTTCCGACTCGGTTTTAGGATTTTAAAATAACCGATTTAAACCTAGGCGAAAAACTGAAAAAACGGATTAACCGAAACAATAAAACGGTTTATGGTTTAAACCGGTTCGGTTTTCCCATCCCTAATTCTGAGTTGCAGCCTTGAAACTGTTTGTAACTCTCTTTCGGGAGGAGAATTCGCAAAAAATATTAGATTTTTCATAACTAAACACTGGTTGTATGATGTGATTCAATTTTTTAAACCTATATCTCCATAAAATCATTGAAATCTCATAAGAAAATATCGATAAGTTAAACAAAAAAGAATAAATCACTTTTTTAAATAATTGCAAGAGATGCCGTAATGAATGAGCAGGCATTTGTCATGCGTCATTCTTGATATTATTTAAAGTTTTCCAAATCCAAGTGAAGTCTCAAAATTGCAAACCAAAATGAATAAAACATTCAAAGCTCTTTGAAGTTTTTGAAGTTTTTACGACTCCATTTATTTCTAGAGTACTCAAATTATGTATCTTTTAATGTTATATTTATGTATTGTTATTTCCCTTAAACTCATCTTATGACGTATCTGAGAATGGCTTCATAAGACAGACTGGATCAAAACTTTAAATGACTTTAGGGTAAGGATCTCGACATTGACACATTATACAGTTTATCAGATTGAACATGAAAGGAAATAAAGCATTTCTCAACTTTAAAGTTATTCTGTTTCACTGACGTAACAATATTTCAAAATGTATCAAGCGATAAAATTTAGAAAGGTTTCCACTCCGAATAAATGTTTCTGAATTTCGGGGAATTTCTCGATATGAAGCATTACAAATGACAGTTGTTGTGTTCGAAGAAATAATAAGAATGGAATTCTACGAATCCCGTTTGATGTGATGGATGATATTATGTCTGCGGAAGCAATAAAGTTGTTCGTCTTCGAAGTTACAAATGAATATACAAATGCAGAATTGCTTCCAAGTATGGGAAACCTTATTAAATATGTGCAAGAATTGTAAAAAAACCAAATTTCGTGTTCGAAAAGGTTGTGAATAATAAGGTTGCACTGTCTGTTATTTATAGGTTTTTCAAGCCTACAAATGCAGAAATGCCATCGCATTCTTTACAACTTATTATAAATGTTTTTCAATATTATCTTAAATCCCTATACAACATCGGGCAAAATCGCTTGGTTTGCGGAATGCAATTATGTATTTGCAAGAAAATCCGATGTTTTAAGATTGAGTTCTTTTTTGTTTGTAACCAATTATTAAGTTGTTGTTGTTAAGTTGTTATTTTATTGTTGTTGTTGTTATAGATTGCTTGAGCTTACTTATAAATAGGCTATTTCAGCTAATGCGAATTTCTAAACAAGGAGGGCTAACTAATATTAGAAATTTAAATTTTCATTCAGTTTGTTGTCATTCTAAAAGCGTAAAATACTATTACCGAAACATCCTCTATTCAAGATTCTCAGCTCGTAAAGAAGAAAAAGCCAATCATCAAGGGGTATGCGCTTTTTTACATTAAGATGTACTGAATAGCCAGCTAAAAGAAAAATATCTCAAACAATTTTCTGACAGAACAGGAAGTTAACACTTTCCTGTCGGACCCTAGTCCTAGTACCCAAAGGCAAAGCAGGGTCCTCTTTTATAGTGTAAGAATATAAGCGGTGATTACGGTTTTTTTTATGGGAGTAAGGGAACTCTTCAGTTATTCTCAGGTGCCAGAAAGTACTATTTATTTCCTTTCTGGAAAAAAAGCTGTAAATTAGATGAAACAGATGACGTCACAACCTAGTAAACATCAGCGCCATTTATTAGCAAAAGCATTTTTTAAATTCTACGAGGCAGGTCTTAAAGCTTGCCATTTCTGACGCGACAGAAAAATATAACCTTCAATGTTACTGACTGATGAAATTTTAAAATTTCCTTTATATAGCGATTTTCGTGTTTCTGTCTTCCTTCATATTAATGGAAGAAAATATTTGTGGTCACTTTCGATCACCCTTTAGGCGGGTAATCTTGATTTCCCTCTTTAGAAAAATATTTAATCATTACACTTAGGATGACACAATAGGATACGACAGTAAAAATAATAAAATCAATCAAGTAATGTTAAGAGTCTGTAATGTCACTTCTCAGCAATGTTAGGCTTATGGTTGGAAAGAGACATTTACAGAGATTCTTACAAACTATCGAGGGAGGTCAAATCTATACTGCCTGACCTTTTCGCCAAATTTGGCGACAAAATGAAGACCCTCGAAAATACTAGAATTGCAGTCCTATCTCTATTAGGAACAGAAATATAGGAATTATTCTAGATGATTCTATATGATAACACACCCTTTCGCAAAAGGTATAAATACCGAGCGAACTAGGAATCAATAATCTCTTCGGAGTTCTGTTCGCAGAGCAATTTGTTCCGCTGTTAGACGCTGAGCGCTATTGATAGTGCTGTTTCTGCTATTATAAGTGATTTGTTGTCTGCTTGTGTTGTTGATTTTTAAAAGTGTTGTTTTTTGTTACCTGCTCTTGGTGTTTTCGAGAATATTCGTTGAATAAAGCGTCGTTCTCCATTTTCTTACTTGCTGGACTGCTTTCACTGTTGCCACGTTTAAATAATGCACCAACTAGTCTTGCATTGGTTACAAATCAGCTTTCATTTTTACATCCGATGTCTATTTTCATTTTCATAATATCACCAACAAAATAAGCGAAATACTCTTTTATGCAAAAAACAAATTGAAAGGTAATATAAAATCAACTATTGGGTTCAGTAGAAACAAAATCACAAGAGAACAGCCTTCTTGCCAATTACAGCGATAAAAACAACTACTTCACAGGAGGTCAAAAGGACCAATTTTTATTTTCTAAGGATTGAAAAAAAGTTTATTTTCTTTCCAGATTGTGGCATTTTAACAGGATAACTTCAAGCTTTTCTTTATCGTTTCTCGCCAAATCGGGAATGACTAACCAGCTAACTGAAAGTATATTTTAAATAAAATATTTTTTACAAAATTTCACTTTTTAAGTGTTTAAAGCAATATCAGTTTAGAGCTACAACAAAATTCTTTTAACCCTAAAATGCATATTATAGCCAAAGGTCTACAGAATGATTTTTTGTCTATCGAATGGCTAAATAATTAATTAAATAATCAAATTTAAAAAGGATTGATTTTTTGCATTATGTTTTCGTAATCAGGAATGACTAACTAACTAACTGAAAATATATTTTAAACAAAATATTTTTTAAAAAAGTCACACACATCTTGGTTAAGGCTACCGAAGGTTTTGGTTCTAACCAGAGGACTGTCGGGGATGAGTTTTGGCGTTGAGAATATTTTAACAGATCACAATTTTTTCTTAGTTTTAAAAAAAACTAGTTAGGAAAGTCTACTTATAAGCATTAGAATAGCATTTACTAAATAAACATATTTAACATTTTTTTCTTCTTTTATCACTAATTGATATTTTATTTTCCATCGTACATATCATTTGGATGTTCCGGAAACGATTTTTCAAAATTGAGTCAAAAGGGATGAAAAAAGTTTCAATTAAACGAGCAATGTCTATTTCATAATTCCAAATAAGATGGGTTTTTTTTAGTTTCAACAAGCTTTTATGCTTTTTTTAAATGCATGCTTTTTTTATTTCTAAATATCGGTTTGGAATAAATTTTGAAATATGTTTTATCATGAAACCCGCGGCCAAGTAAACAATCCCGATGCATGAAAAAAAAATGTTCTTCTATTATTAGCAAGGAACAAGAAACAGTTTTTCATTATATTCTCTCGTGATCTTTCATAATTATCTCGGAAACAATGCTTATTTGTTCTCTGCGTTTCTGTTATTCTCGTCTGCAACTAATTAGTGTAAAAAACATGAGTAGAAGTTCTATATTTAGAAAAAACGATTCTTATAGAGGGAAAAATCGTATTTGCAGAGAGCACTTGAGAAAATAAGGCTCTTTAATTTTTAGAATAATGCATCTACACAGATGGTAGCACTTCTCTAAACTTCTTTAATTTAAAATGTAAAATAAATTATTAAAACTCCAATTTCTTGCAATTTCTGCCTTTCTTCCCTTTATAGAAGAATTCAGGTTTTTCATCTAGTCTTAAAATTCTATTCTTCTATTACCTTCTAATTGGTGCTTTTATTCTTCGGTTTCTCATTAATTGAATTGAAATTTCTTACAGTCTAGTTAAATCTATATGTGTGTAAAAGACTGGGGTAAAGAAATTCTCTCTGATTTCTCTTATTCGGAAGATTTGATTATTTTACTCACACTACCAGAAAATATGCATAAATAAAAAATTGGAGTTCTAGAAGGAAAATTTTCACTCTTTAACAGATAGAGAACTCCTTAACTCCTCCTTACACTCCTTAACATTCTCATTTTCTCCTTACATTCATAACGATACATCATTTATTCCTTAACATTCATAACAATTCCTTTCTTTCTTCCCTTTATAGAACAGAACACCACTTCATGCCCCTGCGACTATAACCTTTTGGTTATTTAAACAGTGTAGCGTACATGAAGTGGAAGAGACATCGGAAGACGCTCCTTAACTGTCTAGAAAATAAAGGCGAAAGAGAGATGAAAAAAGTTACAAAATACAAATATAAAAATCTGGGATAATATACAAGAAACAAAAATGGGGAGCATCATATAAAACCATATACAAACAAAAACTGTAAACAGGAAAGAAATATGAGAATAAAGTGTACAAAATCAACTAACAAGAGAGCAAAATAAATAAATAAAAAAGCCAATCAAATAAAGAAGTCCACAAAAACAAACTAAAATATGAGTTTTAAAGCACATATGTGTCTGTTCTGTTGATTGTTCTTTTCTCCATAAAGCGGAATTTTTTCTGTGTGGAAGCGGAGAATAGTTCAGGTGCGCTGTCACTTCGATGAAGAGGGCGCAAAAAATTCTCCATGTCGGCTTGTAGGTAATGGAAAAGTCTTGAAGTGAAAGATGATCATAGATTTATTCGAAAAAGCTCTTGAACATCACTAAGATGGTGAAGCAATCGTTGGATTTTAAGTCGGGAGCCTTTGTTGGAAGCAACGTTGCGGAACCAGATAAGCTCATGTTGCTGTGCCGGTTTAGTCATGTGGAAGGATGCAGTCAGAATGCACTCTCTCGCATAATGCAAAGGAGTACCATTTGTGTTTCCACATGGGCAATTTGCTGTCGTGGCAAGGGTAAACCTTTTCAAGTTCGAGGGAAATGGGCCGTGTCCTGTAAAAAACAGGATTTCTTCCCTTTTCCAGTAGCATGGTTGAGTCGAGACTCTTGGCAGGATGTTAAATGTGGACCTTCCGTTATCTTCATCTTCCCAGTCTGACTGCCAGTCCTCCATCATTTTGTTCTTGAAGATTGATTTCAGGAAGGAAATGGGTGCCTTAACAGATAGTAGGTCTCTGCCAGACTCTGCAGCTTCTTTTGCTAATCTGTCCGCTTTCTCGTTTCCGTCGTAACCCACATGAGCTTTGATCCAAGAAATGTGAATATGCTTATTCGTGATAAGGCTCTTACAGATCTTTCTAGCTGTTGTGTTTATAATTCTTGGGTTAGCTGCCGCCTGGACAGTCGCCTGATTGTCCACTAGAATAGTTATTGTTTGTTGAGGGAGGTTTGTTGCATGGTCTGTTGCGTGTTTCAAGGCCAGAGGTTCCTCCTGGAAAACTGTATTGTAGTCTTGCAGTTTTGCCAACCATCTGCAGACTATATTTTGTCCTGACCAGACGCAAAATGCTGCCCCTACACCTTTTTCAGTCTTCGAGCCATCCGTGTAGATGCGGGTTCCTCTTCCCTTTATAGAAGAGTATAGGTTTTTCTTCTATAATCGGGTCCTTTATAGTCTTAAAATTCTATTTTTATATTATCTTCCAATTGGCGATTTTCTTCTACGGTTTTACATTAATTGAATTGAAATTTCTTACAGACTAATTAAATATATATGTGTGCAAAAAAACTGTGTTAAAAATTCTCTCTAAATTATCTTACTTCAAAAGATTTGATTATTTTACCGCACTACGAAGAAAATATATATAAAATAATAAAATGGAATTCTAGAAGGAAAATTTTTCACTCCTTATCATAGTCTTGGGGCTCTTTCTTTTTGTATGAGAATAAAACACACATGCTTAAATTACTAAGAATTAGTAGCTTGAAAATTAGTAACAATATAAAAGCAATTTACTTTTCCAGCAATTTGTGACAAAAATGTATCATAAACTTTAAAGACATTACCAAAGAATATACTGTAGCAATTACTTTTCCCATTCATAACACTGGACAAATTACAGTAGAGTTCCGCCACTGGACTATTACAGTAGAGTCCCGCTAATCCACACTTAATGGCACTGGACCCTGACCGGATCACCGAAAGTCCGGATTAAACGAAATTTGCCCTAAAATGCATGTAATGCAAGATTTAGATGGGTAGAACTATAAAAATCAATGGGTTTGTTTTTATAAATACATACAACTATTCATAGAGTTTCATTTTAGTTTTAATACTACTGTATATGTAGACCTAAGTTTATAACCTATTATCTGATGTAGTATTAACCAAACAAAGCCTTTTAGTACATAATTAAAAGGCATACTTTGTACAAAAATAATTTTTAAAATCCCGTCCGGATTAAGCAGATGTCCGAACAAAAGGGTTCCGAATTAACTTATTCTATTGTATGTGCCAGGATAATTGTAGAAGTAGCGATAAAAGAAGATTCTCTGAATTTTCAAAATAGTGATCCCTATTAGCACAAGATATTTTACGATGTCTCCACAATGTTACTACGATATTCCGAATACCCTACAACATCGTATGAATATTGTGGAACATCTTTTTCTAATGGTGATGCATTGGAATGGCCTCGTTTTATTATTTCCAACGCATTTGAATTGATATTTTTCTTAACATTAATTACGATTGACAGTCTTTAGAAAGTCCTATCGAAATTATGTTTTTAAATAGTGCGATTTCTTCAGAGATACTTTCACCAGTTATATTTCTAACTAATTTAACCATAAATTTAAACTAACAACAAAAAAGAATGTCATATGTTTTTTATTCCGAAATATGTCTTAAATAGTCTACTTTAACTTTATCGCAACCCGAAAACTCGGCAGTGTTGTCTTACAGATACAATAAAATTTCGATGAAACGTCACTCGTTTAACCGTCAGTTTCTGTTATTCGTCATTGTCTGAAAAATAGTTTTATTGTATT
>BGPR01000109.1:1368263-1380410 GCA_013235015.1 Araneus ventricosus | reverse complement strand
CTCTTGCAACTGCAGCTCAGTTGCGGCGTATATGTATTTAGAGACTTTTGTTATCTGTCTGCTCCAGACGGTGACGCTTAATCCAACTTTTACTGTAGTTCAAACTGATCGGTTTGCATGCGCGTTCTTGCAACTGCAGCTCATTTGCGGCGTAAATTGCTAATGGAACGTACTTTCTTGATAACTCATGCATCTATCAGCTATTTTCTCGATTGACTTGAATACTCTACATCAATATAATCAACTATAATTAAACATTGCGGTGGGTTTAATAGCGCAGCGGCAGCCTAAAAGGAACTTATTTTCCGGACAATAATTTCAGATAAATCAATAAACAATCAATATTTAAACTACATTATAGAGGGTGCACATTGAAAGACAGTTTAATATACAACAAAAATAACTTTTACAAACGCATCTTTTTTTAATTTTTCTTATTTTTGTGAACTATAATTAATGGATTTCTTTTCAGTCTTACGTGTGAAAAATAACGTAAGGTGATACTCTGACATTACAATGTTGCCGGTATTTACTCTCAATTTGAATGAGTTTTATCTGTTGTTGGACATAATACATAGCTATTATAATATCCGAAAATTGCTCTCTAATATATAAAGATGATTTTAAAAAGTGTTGAAAATGAGAACGTTATGACTTTTTCAAACCTTTCTATCTTTCAGTGGACAGCCTGTGCAATGAAAAGAAAAGCGAAGCAAAAATTAATGCTCTAAATTCACTTTTCTATTTTAATTTAAGTTAATAAAAATTAGATAAAATTGTGCAAGTGTTTAGTAATTTGTTTCATGAATGTTATAAACCCTGGATCTAGGTGAAAGGAAAAATTATCATATTCTATTTATCGAAATACCCTGTATCAAAGAAAATTCAAAAATAAACGAGATTTATTTTAATAAAATCGTGTTTATGTCCCTAATTCGCAAAGTTTCCTTAAAATCCCCTGCACGCAAGTGGAAGGATTACACTTAATATTATGAAAGCTGTAGAAAGAGAAAGATAAGAATACGTTGCTTACTGTTTTTATTTTGCTTTTACATTCCTCGCTGTTTATTTAAACAATTATTTGACGCATAATGAAAAAAATTCTTTCCTCAAAACTGAAGGTATTAGAAACTCCATTTAAACGAAGAATTTTCTGTTGAGAAGAAACCGTACTAGTTTTTTTAAGTTTAAATAGGATTAGAATGTTATGATTTAAATTGCGTTGAAAGCATTTCTTTATTCCATTAAAAATAATTCCAATTAAAATGCTTAATGCAATTTCTTTATACATTAATCATTCTTTATTAAACATTTATTATTTCATTACAACTGGATTTATCACAGTAATCAAGTTATTGTTGGAAAAAGAAATTTTGCGCTTTATGTAAACAGTGTGATACTTTTAAAAGTGCGAACACAAGTTCATTTCATTTTATCTTTTTAATTAAAACATTTAATGCACCAAATTTGAATTTTCTTGATACAGGTACTTTCTAGAGATAAAGAAATATACACTTGAGATTGTACTCGTGTTTTTTTTATTTTATTGTGACCATGCTATGTTTTCTAGTTACGGTTTCAAATTAATAAGTTTTTTAAAAAAATGCAGCAGCGATGTAAGTATCTTTATTTTTATGAGCACACTTTTAACTTTTCTTCGCATAGAATTTTCCAGAATATAAATGAGAAAAAGCAAAATTTTGAAACTTCGAGATGTCATAGCTTCTTATATAAAGAAGCTAAAAAAATTTCTAACATTTCGAATCTAAAAAAACAATTCTAATTAATTGAAAATGGCAACTTAAATATTTTATGACAAATAAGCCAATTTCTGGAAATAAAGAACAAAAAACATACTTCTTGAAATATCTTTTTAAAAACCGATTAGCCCTAAAATTTTTATATCAAAAATCTATCTTCTTCGAGAGCAATTAATATTAGGAAGGATATATATTATGATATCGTAACATAGAGTATCGGGACTGTGCACTTTTTCAAGGAATGGTCATCTCACAGACCACCCATAATATCCTACTAAGATATTAAACAGCGGGAAGGCTATTGTAGGGGGGCACCTTCTTCCTCTTTCGGATGTCGATAGCTTCCGTTGCTAGGTTACTAAGATCAGTCTTGAGGTTCGTCTTCGCGGAAGATGCTATTCAATGGTTCCTTGAGAGTCGTGTAGAGATTAAAGAGATGGAACACTAGTAAGAGAAATGTCTTTTAAACCACAGAGTTACTTTTGAATTCATTGTTCAGATTTGAAAGTACTCTTCAATTTTATCGTAATTAGATATGATAACTGTTTGCGAACTTCAACGTCCTTATTAGCGATTTCTAAAGCTGTGGAAAGTACACTTTCCGTCAAAGCACATGAAAAGAGAAAAAGATGTGCTTTTAAAGCTTGCTATGCCCATTGTAAATTGATTAATGTTTTCAAACATTTAATGGCAATAATGATATAAATAATGCGTTCAAAATATAGCAAATAATAATATGAAATAACTCATCTAATTAGTAGAAGCCAATCCATCACATCTATGAGATAATACGTATATAAAAAATCCACACATATTATAATTCTTCCTTTTTATAATTAATTGTCTTCAACTATTTGTTTAAAACACTTTATCTGTACATAGGGGTGATAAAATTTACACATTTTGTTGGGTTTCTGGAAAATTAATGAATAATTGCAGGAGGCGTAGGAGGCACAAAGACGGTGCTGAATCACATAGCATTGCAGGACTGAAATGCATACTTCATGCGATAGGGATTGTTGTATGAGAACTGAACCGCGCAAGTGCAGTCTAAAGCCGTTTCGAAGTAATTGGACCACACTGTTGGAGATCACCTCACGAGACCGTACCTCATGCCTCCTCGTGTGGAATACTTGATCATTCAAAAGCAAATCCTGCCAGAACTCTCCATACAAAGTTGATTACATGCGGTCTAAAGACGTTTCCACCACACTGTTGGAGATCACCTCATGAGACCGTACGTCATGCCTCCTCGTCTGGTGTACTTGATCATATCATTCAAAAGCAAATCCTGCTCAGAACTGTGCATACAAAGTGGATTCAGCAGGTGCCGCCTACTCATTCTCATCGCTGGTTGGGTCGAGCCACTGCTCTTATTGGATTGTATTTTTGACTTTGTATTTTATCTTCTGTAGAAGGCAATGCCCGTACCCTTTACTTAAATTCAGTAAACCCTCAGGGGACTGGATAGTGAAAGATCTTGGACGTCTCTGAGTACCCGGGGCCGTTCGTGCTCTGCCTTGTTGGTTTCGGCTTGTACTCTTCCTGTTCAGCTCGGTCTGTTTTGGTCTTTTTACCCACCGACATATCTGTGGCCTACACCCTTTAAGGTACGTTGCGCCGCTCAGTGTGGTCCAAATATTATGAGGCCGTTTCTCATTGATTGATTAGGAATGGTAACACTTAAATGTTACGTTTGGACACCATAGGAGGGCCGCGGTGGCCTAGTGGAAAGGTCCCGGCTTTGGGGCCCGAGGGTTCCAGGTTCGAAACCCGATTCCACCAAAGATCCGCCGCGTATGGGGCCTGCCGCACGCCAAATCATACGCAGTGGCCAAACGCCCTCCCGTTGGTGCAGTGCGGAAGCTTGGAGAGGGGGTGCCAGCTCAGGCGTCGCCTAGTCATCTGACCGAGGCCCAAAATTACGAGGTCCGTCCCAAAATAGCCCTCGTGTTGCTTCAAAACGAGACGTTAATATAACTAAACTGGACACCATAGGAGCGGACGTGAAGATATGGTTCATTGGTCTGCTAGATCGCCGGACCTTCATGTCTGAACTTCTTCCTTTGGAATCACATGAAATTCAAAAATATATCAGTCCCTTGTTGAATCAGTTGAAGACCTTGAGACTCGCATCTCTGTAGCTTCCGGGGAGGTCCAAAATATAGCAACGACCTTTAGGAATGTTGGGGAATTCATGCTACGTCGACGTCAAACCTATGTAATAGTTTCTGATCAAAATTTCGAACACCTTCTTAAGCATTTCTGCTTTTTTGCGAATTTAAATCTCATGCTAAAAATACTTTGTTACACTTACATGCTGCTATTTCATTTCTTGTCTTCTACATATTTCTTTTTACACAAGGTAGTGAAGAAGGAATTTCCTGCCCTACAATGCTGTATGATTCCGAATCGTCTTTGTGGCCCGATGCCTTCTGCAATTTTGTCCCACTACAGCTCAATCACCCTGTATATAAAAGAAAAATAAGCAATCCAACCATCATGGTATGAATTCCTAATCATTAGTAAAATTCATCAGTGCAATCCAAACCCGTTCTTACAGATAAAATATTAGACTGCAATATGGGGTATACTTCCGTTTCACAAGCATCTCTTGAAGTACAATTCATAAAGGAAAATATGGCAGTTTATCTCACTACTGCGCAACACAATTTTCAATTTCTGAATGATTCTCGGGAAGAGATGGCGAACTACAATTAGCTGCCCAAGAACTTCCCAGAGAAGTTTATTATCCCACTAGCTCATATCCCCGGCGTTGTTCGGGATAAAAATATTTTCAAGTCCAAGTACTTATAACACTTTCAATTTACTAAAAGTGTTTTTCGCTGAAGCGTCTTTCGTTGATTTTAGTTAATCAACTGACCCTTTGGACCAGCAGTGAAACACTCTTCTTTTTTATCTCTCCTTGGTTTGAACCACTTGGGAAGAATCTCGTAGTCCTTTGTATTCCATTTCTCATTCCCCATCATTGCTACGGCAACAGCAGAAACTCTTTCATATCTTTTAATTTTTGCCATTATCCGGACTACAATTCTCTTCTCTTTAGTATGTTTGTCACTGACCGAAAAATCCGCATAGCGTTCTTTCTTTTTCTCCTTACGCCCTCTATAGGAACCGGACTAAGTAGCCTTAGCACACACTTATTAGGATCAGTTAAAAATTTGTGAAAATTAAACAATACATCGAGAGAATAATTCACTAACGTCTTTGGATCACTGTGTAACCGTATTAAAAGCTGTAAATGCTACGAAAACAGGAAACCGGAAGTGAAAAGTCTCCTTTCTTGATTATGGTCAAAGAAAGCAAAATTTTCTTATATTAACTTTAACACTGGCAAAAGCCCGCAAAAGCGAAACACTAATTTGGCTTGAATTTATTTCTAAAAGAATAAAAAGTATTGTTAGAAATTGCGTTCAATATATATTTTTAAACCTTAATAACAATTAGAGTAAGCACTTTGTCGCAATGGAATTAATATCATTAAAATGATACTTTTCCGCTCTTTAAAATGCCATAAAAATAATTGTTGTCTAATAAATATTTCAGAAGTTAATGGCAAAAAACGTCTAAGGATTAGGCCTAAAAGCGACTAATTTTAGTTATTTAATTAAATATATTAAGATCTAATTAACTCTGAAAGTTGAAAATAGCACCGTTGACCTAGAAATATGCTCTAGAATGCCGTGTGTAAATTTCATGTCGCTACCGTTCACAGTTTAGGAGGAAGTTCTTGTGATCGACAGACACATACATGTATCTTCTGCTTTATATTAGAGATATTACTAATATAATAGCCCATATCCTCCGGTAACGATCGGACGTCACCAACAATAAAACTCGCGCCATAGCACTGCGAGACATTAAACAGCATTATTTTATCGTTAGAGAACCTAAATTTCGGTTATTTTAAATTTAAAAGAGTAACTGTAGTTCTAATTTCAAATTTAATAGCTCTAAAATAGTGAAATAAAATTTGCTATCGATTGATATAAAATTTATTTCGCTATGATCAATAGTTCCCGAGAAATTTTAAATTATATTAATCCTATATTTCAAATTAATTTCCGTTTTTAATAGAAAGTAGTAAATTACGTCAGTGGTATATCATGCGCGTGATATAGTTTGGACGCTACGATGCATCTGAATGCAATCGTGGCGATGTTGTTTTCTTGCCAAGAATTTAATTAACCAGCAGTGACGTGAATCTACCACTCGTTCTCAACCGCCGCTAGTTCCCGTTAATTACAGCTTACACGATGACTATCTACAAATCGCAGGGGCAAACTTTCGATCATGTTGGAATTTACCTCGATGAGCCTGTGTTTTCACATAGACAGCTCTATTGCACTTTCAAGGTCTAGGATTCCCAATCACGTTAAAATTTACACAAAGACATCTGAAGTACAATGAAAATTATTAAACAACGAAAAATACTTCACACGGAATTTTGTTTATCAAGAGGTTTTTTGAATAAGGAAATATTTAAATAATATGTAAATAAAAAAATATTTCATGTCATAAAACATGTTTATTTTATTCGTTTTCAATCAATGTTAAACAATTCTCTCGAAAATATACCTATTTAAACACGTCAAATTTGAAGGGAAATATCTCGAATGAAGAGGCAATTTGCACCCATCAAACCATGACGGGTGATTTTCTAGTTTATAAAAATATGCAAAATGTTCAGAGATAAAGGTAAATTAGTTCAAAATCTAACCATTACCTAGCAACGGAGTAGCTATAAATTTGCGTTATTTCAAAATCGTCTGGACGCAATTAAAAATTATTAAACTTTAAAAAATTAATAAAATTTGACGGAAAACTGTCACAGAAATAAAATTGGTGTCATTGAAAAGGCAAAAGTTTGAACTTTAAGATGGTATAAAAATAATTTTTGTCGGATAATTTGCTCCAAAGTTATGGTGGAAAAACGGTTTCGGTTAATTTCTAATTAACTGCCTGTTTAAATAACTTTTGGACTTTGAAAAGTTCACAAGTGTCTTAAATAATAAGTGTACAAAATTTGGTTGAAAACTGTCCATTGTTTTGGAGATGTATAACATAACCACATAACCACATACCCACAATGACTTTTATTTATATTAAGATTAGGTCTGGATCAATTCGATGAATATCCCTATGTAGACGAATGTTGTGGTTCATAAAACCAAATGGAAACTAATTTTTATAGTTACTTACCAAAAAGAAGTTCATTAAAATACGTCTAGAATTTTTAGGAATCCGTACGCTCTGCAATACCCTTTATTTTAAGTGGTTGGTGTTTAATTGGTGTTATTTTAAGGGTCGGTGTCAAAATTTAAGAAATGCAATAATATGAATAATTAAAATAAATAATAATAAAAAGGAGAAATGGAATGATTTTTTAAAAGTGCTTACGGTGATGGTTTGATGTAACTCAATAGAGAAGTAAACTCAGAGGAAAATTTCGATAGATTTGATCGTAGTTCTTAATCAAAAACTTCGCGTTTTGGTGGAATTTTAAATTATCAGATGCACTTTGTGTACAATTAGGTAAACAATTTACCAACAAAAGTGCTTATCCACCTAAATTAATGTTGACATACGCTGACCTGCAATGCCCTAAAATCTATTTGACTTTTTCCTGTTTGGCACTTAACTTTATAAAAAATATATAGCCGTCGTATATTGAGCAATCTACAAACTTTCGTGAAAGAAGAAATAATGTGTGCTTTGATAATGTGAGGTACTTGTGCTATGAAGCACAAATACCTCGCAGTTAATAGAAAGAACTATTTTTCAATTACCTTAACCGGCGACGAGATTACTGGGATCACGTAATAAGGTCCTTCTAATCAGCTGCCGGACAGCTGCGACCAAGAAAAACAAAAGACACATTGCCATACTTCGTTTGTTTTGGCCGGATAAATATGCATAGTCAGCAAGAACGGGCCGAAATCGAAGGACGAGTCCAATCGATGCAAGTACAGGGGTAAGAAGTTACAATAATTGAACAAGGCACACGAATAAATTGGAGCGTTGTTGGTTGAAACAAAAGAGACTCAGATCAATTCTATTTTTGATAGAGAAGGCTTTTTCTTCCTGTTTTGGCTTATTTATTCCTTTCACACACGGAAGGAAAATTCAAAACTTTCAGCAGTTTTTCTGATGTTCGTACTTTTTGTAGGCACAATTCGCTTGTGTATCTCGAGAAGCTAACCATTCGTATTTTTTTAAACTGACATAATAATAAATTGAATTCTATTTACTTTGTACCTTTATTTCAAATGCCAAACTTTTTTATGAAAAAAAAAACATTGCGAAACATTTCGCGTTTCTCATTAGTTATTTAGTAGATTAAAAAACAACGTATTTCTTAAATTAATCTTCTAATTTGACTTCAAAAGCAATGGTATAGCTGAAAAGGAAAGTAAATTAAGGAAAACCGTCATTGTTGCTTCTTTTCATTTTTCTATTATGCACCATATAAAACCCACAATCGATGGAGATATGAATGGAGAATGGAGAACCACTAAAATGGAGATATGAAATATACGATTTTCTTGCTTTGCAGACCTAGATAAAGCGAATTTTATGTAAATACTGTCTGAAAAATATTCAGTATGACATCTGCATGATAAACCGACGACTATAGCTATCAAGTAGCTCCTTGGTTAAGAACGTTACGCATATACCTTTTCCAAACAAGTGACTTACATCAGACTTAATGAAAATAGCATTCATTCTAATGAATGAGTTCAAGTTATGAAAATAGCATTTACTGGAAAGTTAAAAAATAGCTTAGTTATCTGAGATGAAAGCTCATTTATTCGGTAAAAAATGATAGCATTATTCGTTATGCTAATTTGAATGTGATCAAACCAAAACCATCTCTATTTTAAACTTACATACGAGGTAAGAAGAACTTCGAGACCTGTTTTTTCACATTAAATATGAAACTTACTTCTTCATATTTTTTTATATAATGCATGAAAAGTTTCTTTGATGCAGCCTCTTTTGTTAATACAAATTCCCGATGACCCCGTACAACAAGGCTATTAGGTTCCCAAAACTCATGTTATGCGGCACAAAAAATTAGTGCAAAATATGTGCTCGTTTCTAAAAACTAGCCCCTTCAGTCGGAATTAAGAAATAATTGAGTTAGAATTTTTTCCTTTGGAGTATTGTGTACTACTGCAAAGATTAAAGCATAAATGAAATTTCAAGATTCTAGATGAAAAATTAAAGAAGATACCCCATGTCCGGCATCCGGACAGAACCGGATATTTCAAATAAAAAAGACACAAAATCACACAAATTTCACTTTAAAATGGTTGTCAAAGGGTAATAAAATATTGTAGAAGCCTTTTAAATGGTGAAAAAAGTATTAAAAACAAGAAATTATTTGAAAAACAAAATTCACCATCGAGCTCCATTTTAGGAAGAACGATGATTTTCTCAATTTTTTTTCAAAAAACTAAAAAAATGAAATGATTCTATGCCCGAAAAGAAAAATTCTTGCAACGATCATATTCATAAGAAAATCGAGAATCAAATAAAAAAAAAACAGCATGTAGTTTTGTCAATTATTGAATTAATAGGAGCAGTTCAAAGTTGATGTCCGGTATACCGGACACCAGGTCTGAAGGGGCTAGTTAAATGATTAATGGAAATATTTTTATCAAAACAATATCTCACTGAAGCCTGACATATGTATGAGTACTAAATAACCTTTTTCTTCGTTATCGCTACTAAACACCATTAACCGAGTGCTTATTTTATCTTCATTCTCTGAAATTTCTCCAGAAATGGCTTGGCTTCCATTCTGTAGTTTTCGTAGGATATCTATTATTTATATTTCTTACTTTTAGCTTAAAAATCATTATGAATTTTGTTGCACAGTGCTGAAAATTTGTGAAGCTCTGTCTTAAAACTCCTTCAGTAAAAGTATCTTCATTTAAGATGTAGTCATTGTCATTTCAACCAAATTTATTTCATCAATTTCAATTTCCGCTGGCGATTCAACAGTCTCAACTTTGAACCTTAAAAGCTTTTAATGGAAATCAATATCATACAAAGAAAGCCAAAAAACAAAGAAAAACTCAAGTAAAAAAACATTGAATCCATTCTAGTCCATTTTTTCAAGGGCTAAGGACTTTATTCGAAGCGGATTCAAAATAATAATTGGGAAATTTTTCTGTAAGAAGCTTGCATTACGCCAAACATAGCTTCTCTTAGCCCGAAATTTCCCAACAAAAGACAAAGAAAATCTGTACATAAGCATTATTTCAAAAGAAAGAGGTTTTTTTTTCGATTACCTCTGAGTTTATCTTTGTTTTTTGACTTTTTTTGTATGATATTGATTTCCATTGCTCTTTGTTTTTATTTGCAGCTGCCATTGCGCGCGGCTTAAACGTTGTTTTAATTTTAGTTTCTAAATTTTATTATCAATTTATCAATTTTTTTTGTTTTTAAATAAAAAATTTTGTTGCTTTTGTTTAAAGCTTTAGTTAAAATATTTTTTATTTTTAAATTTATTCTAAATTTTCTGGTTGATTGTTTAAAAGCTTTTAACATGCTTTTCGGGGATTACTCCAATTTTAAATAAGATATGTTTTGCTTTTAAAAGCCCATATTACCCTCCTCATTCTTTGGAGACTTCACCAACTCTCGAACACCTTAGGATGACGTGTTCTAGGATCTAATGTGGCATTAGGATATTTCTATATTCTGAAATGATAATGGATTATGAATTTTTTCTAAGATAATGAGCTGCACGAAGGGTTTTCCAGATTTCCAGCGTATTAGGGTACGTACTTCTCCAACTCTCGAACACCTTAGGATGATGTGTTCTAGGATCTAATGTGGCATTAGGATCTTTCCATATTCTGAAATGATAATGGATTATGAATTTTTTCTAAGATAATGAGCTGCACGAAGGGTTTTCCAGATTTCCAGTGTATTAGGGCAATACCGTGTTTCAGGATTCCATGTTGTAAAAAGATTTTTTTTTCAAGATTTCGAACGTGTTAAAGTCAAACAGTGTTCTATGATCCCATCCTCTACGAGAGTTTTTCCAGATTCTAGAAAAGTGTTTGATGGCAACTTTTTATAATGTTATATGGAGGTTACAAATGTCTACTTTATACTCTTTTGTTGCACCTACGGAGTTATAATACCAGTATAGGCAGAAATATATGACTTTTACATTGCTCCATTTTTGGCTGTAGATTCTACATTGCAGTAAAGATACTTAATGATAGTATCCGAAGTAAATTTCCCTTTCATGGTAATCTCTCAATGGTGGGAACTTCGATATTGCATCCTGATTCCACATTTTGAACAATCCATCACACAGAATAATCTGCTTCTTTAAAAGCCATTATGCGCCCATTGTATGACTGCCTAACGCAGTTTTTCTGGCCATTACATCAGAGTGAGTTATCATCAGTGCTGTAATTCAGCATTGCAGATTCATAAAAATGCCTCTCCAATGTGATATCATTTCCGGTCCATTTAAAATGATTAATGCGTTTTAAATTTTTATCCTCGAGTAGTACCGGATCATTTACTTTTAAGAGAGGCATAAATCCATTTTTGAAAAAAGCATTATGCAGAATGAAATCTTATATTGACTTTTCAGCTATTTATCTATACAGAGTATGCAATTTATCCTTTAACCATCTAAGCGTTTCAGACGTATTTTTCCGTTTCTCATACTTAGTTCAAAAGCAGATACTCATGTCCATGTGTATAATTTCTAAAACTACCATGGATAAAATATTCTTAAGATTTCAGAGACTTGACTAAAAGCAATAAAGATCAACTTATTCAATTTAAAAAGCAAATATTCAGGACTTTAAAGCTAAGTACATCAAAACAGCTAACCGCTCAGAGGGTTTTAAACTACCATGTCCTACTGTCATTTGAGTATTTATGAATTAGTGAAATGATTAAATTCGAGTTCAGAATGCAAATTTATTTTGGCTTTATAGATATTTATTTTATGTATAATATGTAGTGTTTTTATTCTTTAAATTATCATGTTCTTTTTACAGATGATAGTATATGAATGAAATTTTCATGTCAATGATAGGTTGAGTTAAATGTTTAAAATGCATTAAGTACTCTAATAGCGTGGAAACTTTTACGCGTATCTTTCTGAGTTACAATCTGATCACAAATATAAGTTCTCTATAAGTTATAAGTATGTCTCAATACAAATTGGACGCAGTTGTACAATCAAGACTTAACCTTAATTTTATAGATTTTGGGTTCACTATTGCAAAGTGTATCTATGTGTGTAAAGTTTGATGTTCAAAATTAAACCTTTATCTGTGTGTGAAGTTTGATGTTCAAAATTAAACCTGTATCTAGGTGTGTG
>BGPR01000109.1:1328422-1368253 GCA_013235015.1 Araneus ventricosus | reverse complement strand
TGGTGTTCAAAATTAAACCTATATCTAGGTGTGTGAAGTTTGATGTTCAAAATTGAACCTAACTCCAAAGTAATTGAGAAGCAGTCGAATTACAATGGAATCTTCATTTTTGTATATTTGGGCGTTATATTTTTTTCCGTAATGTCTTGCAAAATTCTCAAACTGCGTATTCTGAAAATGTGCTATAACGCAAAATGTATTAATGCACCATTACATAACTGCAAACAATTTTACTTCAGGTCTGTTTAATGAAGAATGTCCTCCCAGAAAAGTTTGAGTAATAGTTCCTTGGCGAATGAATCTGACTATGCAGCACTCAAGAATTGCTATGCCACTTTGTAATTTGATTAATAAACTTAAAAATTATTATATTCATAATTTCATATATCTTTCTTTTCAAAAAATAAATTTTAAAAAAATAAATAAGAACAGCTCGATTCTTATTCAAAACAGGCAGTGAATATGTAGGGGAAGTTAGAGCAAGTTGCAGAGCCGGGTAAGATGAAGAATTGCTTATTTTAAGTCCATACAACTAGGTAGAGCCACCTTACTGATACTACCACCCCTCTACACTGCGACGCACTAAAGAATCGCATAGTGAAGCCACTGACGCCAGTTCATTGTTTGTTATATGGTGCTCGTGATTTTGCCTGACATGTTGTAATTTTCAAGACCCTCAACGTAAGATCTAGTGGATTAATGCATAAGATATTTGTTTATTCTTTGCTATGCATGGCTACCTTAGACAATGCGCTTTTCAAAATAACTATTTATTTTTATCTAATTCTTGTTAACCCCAACTAAAATAACAAAGACTTTTAATATTGTCGATGAGGACAAGTTGGCTGGGAGAAGCCGACGACCTCGTCATTTTGCCCCAAGTGTTTTTACTATTTTCTTTTTCAAGAGTATATGAATTTTATAAATTATTTTGTTTACTTTTTTTGAGCTACATGATCCACTATCTGTTCCATCACATGTTGCAAGATGTGAGACCTACAGAAAATATTTTAAAGAGCTTACTTATGAAAGAGATGTCGGTTCAGAAAGACACACAGAAGGTGGAAGAAGAACGTTTAAAGCAGCAAAGACAAGAGGTTAGGGTGCATAAAAGGAGTTATTACAAAGAAACTGAAGTTTGATTCCTTTAAAAAGTCCAGACTTCTTACACTCGGGACATCATTTCAAATTTTCATCGAAATATAATACAGTGCCCTGCGTGTTATAAGATTTATGTTAACCCTCCTTCAAAAGATTAAATAGAGTGTTGCAAAAGGGTGGCCCGAAGGCTACTCAGACTCTGAATGAGGAAAATTAGTGTTTAATTTTAGTAAACGAAAAATACTGGTTTTGTGTTATATTACTTTTCTTTGAGCTCAAATTTCAACTAAAATATCTCTTTCATTGCATACTAACCAAGAAAAAAATACTTTAAAACATTTAATTAATTAGTGTTCTGCCCTAAATTTTCTAAAAATGAAATGTATTGAACTCTTGATAACGGAGCACGTTGGTACTTTTGCTTTGCTTATTTTAAATGGCAAGATAACTTTCATAATATTAAAATAACAATTTCTTAATTTAAGTGCAAACAGCACAACAAAAGGTAAATCTGATAATATATGCAAAGAAGAAAACTTACCTCAAAAAATGAATTCATTAAAAATGGTTAAATGTTAACATCGCCATCTTGTCCTAATTTCTCCTATATTCGTTTGCGAAGCTTCATTATTTTTTGAACAACCAGTTTCCAACAGAGAATTTAATATCTAAAATGTATGAACCAATAACATTACTGACTTCTCAGACAATATTTTACAATTTATACGATAATAACGTATAAATATCATTTTATACGGTATTAACCATTTATACGATAAAACTAGCATTTTAACTGTCAAAAGAAAGAACAAAGATTGAACATAAAATAAGAAATTCCTCAAGCTTTGTTGGGCTTATAAATTAGGTTTCATATTTAGTCCTTTAAATTAAACTTTATTCTTGGATTAAATAACTTAATTGAAGGAAAGCAAAGCAATGCATTCTGTTCTTTGTTTATGAAAATGAAAACTATCCGTTGAAAATCTTTTGTTATGTGAATGAATTAAAATATGTTGAGAGTAAATTTACAAATTTCTTTTCATTCGCGTACAGAACCTTTCGGATCGGTATTGTTTAAAGCTTTTATAAGCGTATTTTCTCTTTAAATATTATTGAATAAACTCTTTTGATAATTTATTATGCTTGGATGAAACTTTTAGGCATAAAATACTTAATTAATAAATCTATATTAGCGTAAAATGCTATTTGCAAATGTTTATGGAATTTCGAGCGAACGTATCCTTTTACAGATGATAGAGTCCTTGCGTTTTAAATAACTAAATTTCTCGCTTTAAACAAGAAAGTAACGACTTAATTTCTGTATGCTTTATACTCATTACTTTCCAAAATTATGTTCGTTTTGACATTCTCTACTATTAGAAAGTACAACAGAAATCTGCAATGCAATATGCTTCGAAGTATATTTTTGTAAATATTTGTTTATACATTCCAGTATTTATAATGTTTTTTTTTCTTCTTGCATAACAGATTTCTTATGTATTATCACTTGCCATGCTCAATTTCATATTCTAACTATCTTACCACGTTCTTGTTCTGCAGGAGCTTTCTAAACTGCATTTGGCATGCATGTCCTCGTGTAACCATTCCCTTGTTTTCAGTATAGTTGCTTGGTGGTCTCAGCAAGCTTCCACTTCCTGTCCATTCAAACCGTAACTAACATAAGCTAAATATGGTAATTACTTATAACTTCCATAAACTAAACAATGGGCAGGAAGTTTCCATTTCCTGTCCATTCATATAGATTCCTAAGGAACTCTAGCCACGGCGATAGAAGGTGTTTTATGTTATATATGCGTTATATATGAACTTTTGAATGCATGGTAGGACCATGAAGTAGTTCATTTTTTAGTGGAATTTGTCTTTTTTTTCTGTTCCTGTTACAACAATTGGGTTTTGGAGATTATTGCATTATATTTCTCTATTTCTCGAAATATTATAATTATATATTTTGTTATAATTTTCGGAAAGTCTAAATAAAAAAAAACAAGTCTATTCTGTTTCCACTCAACTTTTCAATATTGAAGAATAAATTAAATTAATAGTATTTGATCCAATTTTGGTTTTTAGATGTTTGTTGTTATTTTTTGTTTGAATTACGAATATTGATGATTTTTTGTCAAATTTCTATGATTTATTCTGAAAGAACAGAGTTCTAACAAATTTCGAATGTTAACTGCCACTTTCATATCTGCAAACTGGCAGTGATATTTTTAAAAAACTTTTTGGCATTTTTTATAAACATGCAAAATCAAGTAAATAATTGAATAAGCCAAGTAATTAAAAGTAGATGTGAGGAAAACAAATCAAGTAATTAAAAGCAGATATGAGAAAAGTAAATCAAGTAATTAAATACATATATGAGAATAGAAAATAATTTAAAAGATTCTGGTATAAAATATTAAAAATGCTTAACTTATCAAAAGAGTATAGCTCTCATTATTCAAGGGAGCGCATTTTTCCATTAAAATCCGAAGCAAGAAACAAAATTATATTGATCGGATGTATATTTTCTTTTTAGAAACATATTTATAAGATTTATAAATTCCTGCAAATAATTAAATCAACCACTTTTCTGCTTTTTTCAGATCTGATTCCAGTTTTATGTGTGGAGTCATAAAGGTAAACTTCTTTTCTCAACCATGTTACCATGGAAACAATCACTGAGGCTAGTGAACTTCCAGGGACAGTCCCAAATATCACAGATGAGATCCTACTGGGTACATCACCTGGACCTCCTCTGTTCCTTTCACCTCTGTTTAAGCGACCATCTTCGACTCTGTCTCCTGGACATGCAGCCATCTTGGAAATGCATGCCAACAGCCAGTCAAATGCCATCCTATATGTTATGGTAAGAAATTTAATATCACTTGTGAACTTTTACCACAACTATGCCATTGCATCCAAAAGTTCTTTTCGTGGACTTCTTGGAAAACTTTCTCTTGTTGGATTTAATAATTGTACGGAGGTTTCTTTTTGATTTAGAGATAGTTAAAAGCTTTAGAATGTATAAAGCCGTTGAAAAATATATTATTTCTACCATAAAGATTCGACTTTTTATTTCCCAACCTTCAAGGAATATATTGTGAATCGAGTCTTGGACAACAAAAATGTCTAAAATTGGCTTCATACATAACCCGTTTTGCCATATATGCGTTTGTAGGGACTAGATAATATAGGATAATTATATTACTAGTTGACCTTCCTGAAGTGTTTTCCACAAAACAAAAGCTAATATTCGAAACTTGTATTGGAAACAAAGGAAACGAGATTCTCTAAAAATCATTTCAATTATGAAAGTACTGAAAGGAAGATAGCATGATTTGATTTTGAATTAGATACTCCTGCTTCCTAAATCATAAATTGCAATCTTTCCAATGAATATTTATATATTTTTGTAATTGAGTCTATCAATAAATTTCATGCCTATCTCTTTAGAACCCCTGTGTACCTCGCCCCTGTGACATACTTATAGGACTGTAGTAAATCAGTATTTTTGGATTCATCATATGATTCATCACGAGGAAACAATTCGCGTAACGACAGACAGCTACATATGTATAATTACTTAACCTCACTATAATAACCTATATGTTAACACATCAATGTCATTTGACGCACTTCCTTTTGATTCATCACGAGGAGACAATTCCCGTAACGACAGATAGCTACATGTGTATAATTACTTAACCTCACTCTAATAACCTATATGTTAACACATCAATGTCACTTGACGCACATACTTTTGGATTCATCATATGATTCATCACGAGGAAGCAATTCCCGTAACGGCAGACAGCCACATACGTATAATTACTTAACCTCACTATAATAATCTATATCTTAACACATCAATGTCACTTGACGCACTTACCTTATCAAGATTACAGATTACTAACACTACAAGTACAATCCCGATGATGATGAAATGTAAAACTTACTTAGTTGATTGATAAAATAATAATAACCTGTTGAAAAAGATTCATTTATATTTTTCACTTTTAGGTAGTACTGGGTCTCTACATTCTGGGAATGAGTATCGTCGTCATAAAGTACATCCGCACAGAACGATACGAGGCACGACTGACCCGTCTGTTTCACAACCTGATGCAAAGGGACCACTTTTTCAGGCTGTCTAGGCGGCGGTCCTCCCTTCCTAAGTTGCCAGGAATGCCAACGAACATAGAGGACGACCTTCCCCTCTCCCCGGTCATTCATATACCAGATATCACCTCCACTATACCAACACCGGACATAAGTGATCACATGGAAGAGGAAAGCAAGGTGTGATATCAAGAATGTGCACTCGTTCAAAGGCCAATGAAACACTTTGAGATTCGAAGCCTTAGGCTATTATTCAGGATGAGATAAGTACTCAAGAGTTGTTTGTGAATGATTCAGGTGTGTTTACACCGGAATTAAGGGATGTCATATCTTATAAATGTTTAACACTAGTGTTGTGTTCTATGTTACGTATTTCGATGTAAAACATGAGCGCTACATTTCCTTAATTGAAATGCTTTCCATCAGAGTGATATAAGATGGATTTCGATATCACTGTGCCACAGTCACCCTCACCAAACCAGTTCTAACTGGTCCACTTTTCCCGTCCAATCACTTTGTACAAAGGTGCATCTTCCACTGAATTTTTCCTCACTTCCTAATCGAACAAAGAATAAGCGTTCAAACATGCATGGAATATTCGAACTTCTGCATTCGAAAAGTCTCTCTTGCTTTAATAAGTAACAAAGGGAAGTCGAAATGCATCATGTCTGTTACTTATTATATTTCGAACAAGTTTCTTATGAACATCAGATTGCTTCAGCTATCATGTAAAACATTTTTCAGCAGGTATTTTCATGCGGAAAACAGTACTTTGCGACTCTATTTAATACGTTTCTTGACGAAGATCTTGAAATGAACAACGAACAGACTTGGTAAAATAGTAAACAGAATTCACAGTATCCTTGTTTGAGGAATTGCTTGTAATGTATATCAATTTATGACGATACTCAGAAATATTACCAAACATCATGCAAGAGATTGCTGAAGAGTTATTTAATGCTGTATTTTTATATGTGCAATTAAAGGAATTTCTACTCGTATTCTTTCAAAGTTTTCGAGAAAGAAAACTTGTTTTCTAAACAAAATTGGCAGCTTATCGTACATAACCGTAGAATTTATACTAATAATATAGGATATAATGGCTATGTGAATGAGTTTAGACTAATGTTGTGACTTTTTGGAACTTTTTAATATTTTTATCTATTATCTATGATTGCTTAACTTAAAATGAGCTGTTATTATTATTATTATTATTATTATATTCTGATGCACGAATTTTTTATTATAAATGTATCGATGCAGAAAATACTCCAGAAGACATTTCATATGTAATTTTCGTTGCAACATGCACTTTTAATTTTTGGTAATAAGTGATACAAGGCACTTTTTTTATTTTTGAACATAGACTAGTTGTTCCGAGGTCCCTGATGTTACTTATCACTGAAATATAATGTATGTTACAATTTTTTAAAGCATTCTTTCATAAATTTAATATCCTGTAATTTTCATAATTTGAGTGCATTTATTTAGTTACGTTTCTTATTTCGAATATTCAAAATGTGTTAAAATATTGTGTATTTAGGAATAATTCTTTTGAATTTATGTAAATAAGAAAATTGATAACATATCTACAACCTCGTGATTTTAATGATAGTTTACTGAATCTAGATATAACATTTGGTTTGACACATTAATATTGAATCTATAAGCTGATTATTTATGTAACATTCTTATTTTTCAAATAATACCTGGATTTTTACTTCTTTCAAGAAAACGCTATTAACGCAAATTGCATTTATTTATGCTAACAATGCTGAAGATTGTTACATTTTCCAGAAGCTTTGCATTTACTATATGAATCACTTGTGTCGCTTTTAAACTCACTAAAAATAATGATTCATTTACTTTTAATAGTAAATGCACCCGCACAACGTTGAATTTGGCATTTATAAGAAACCAACTCATAATATGTATGACTGCACAAAAGTTCTCGATGTTCTGTTTACACAGAATTACCCTTCTTCTGCTGATAGTGGCTGAATGCTGCATAGCCTTTCCTCGTTGATTGTGTCATTGAAGCGAGAAGTTTCTGGTTTTGACTTCTTTCAGACGAGGTATGTATTGTTATTAGGGGACATTTTAAAAGTGATTTTTATAAGGTTATTGATTTTTATTTCGAATGAGTAGGAATACATTACATTTACATGTTCTCGCATTTACAGGAATTCAGCAGTACATCAAATGCTTTTATTAACCCTTTCGAGTTCATTGGTTTGCATTGAAACCACATATTGAGCATTTTTTACTGCGCATGGGCGAATTGTAGCGTAATTTTTTTTCATAACTTAAGAGGCAGATATATAGACCAACTTATATAAAAATTCCAGTTCAATACCGTTAGTAATCCCAAAGATAACGGCATTGCAAGAGCTAAATTGCTTTTGATCTGTAAGAGAAATAAAATGATGAGGGTTTTTGTACAAATTGATATTTTTTAAAATTGAGTCATCGAAAGTAATATTGAATTTTATGGAGGTTGAATATCCTGAATGCTCAAGTATACTTACAAATTAAATACAATCGAACAAGTTGCATTTCTATGATAACTTATTCGGAGGAAAAATAGCCCGTTATCGTTCATTGGTTTCACTGTGAACCCACAAATTTCTTGAAAATAAAAAATGCTATTTTTTTTCCTTTACATATTTGTGATCAGCTACATATCCAATATCCATTTTTGAAATAAATTTAGTCATTTTCAAAACGAAAGATGCAATGAACTTGAAAGAGTTAAACAATATATTTCTTTTTAAAATTTTCTGGTTTCAATTTTTCACGTTTTATAGACACATATAAAATAGGTTTTTTTATGTTTCTGTTGAATAATAATTACTTCGTATTTATGTGTTATCATATTTTCTTAACTTCAGTAGTATTTGAAATATCTTTATGAAACAATATTTGTTCTTTCTATAAGTGTATGAAATGCTTTTTTTAACCCTTTAACAGCCCTTCCCACTGTTTTGGTATGCCGTAAATTGACAGTGAACAAGGGTTTGTCTGGGAAATGCCCAAATCTTAGAATAAGTGAGAGGGAAGTTGCTCTAAACGTGAAAGTAGAAATTTGTAATTGCCACTTAGAGCGCGCTTGAGCAGTTGAGAGTTTTATTTATTTATTTATTTCTCCTTTGCTGCCTTTCCGTGTTACGTTGTAATTTATTTACTAGAAGATTTGTGCCCATCTAAGACGGGCTTTTAGCTTACCAACAATATCTCAGATCTGATTGTCACAGATTTATTAACGAAAGTAGGAGTAGAAAATCTCTTGCACATTGGCAAACAAAAAAAGCATGAAACACAGAAATGATGAATCAATTGACACTAACTTTCGTTCTGCAAAATATGTAAATATGCAATTCGAAAAGTAAGTACGAAATAGAAAGAACCTTTTTAACGAAAACGAAAGCAAAGATCTCCGAGAAGTGGAAAAATAAATTAATTCTTGTATAGCTTCTATTTGATGTTAACGGAGTTCCGCGTCGATGAATCAACATAAAATAAAAACATAAAAGACACTCAGCAAAAAAAATCCTGTCATAACTCCTATTTGATATTAAATAATCAAAGAATCAAAACAGTATTCCGTGTGTAGTGTATGCTAATTTGTATCAGACCGTCTGAATCTCTTTGGCACGTAGCCAAATACTTGAGCGTTACCGATTTCGGAGCGTAATTCTATTATAGACTGAAATAATATGTCTGACAGTGAGTCGAATAGCTACTTTCAGGGGCCCGCTGGGGAGAGAATCGAATAAGATTTCGTCGGCAGTTAAGGGGTTAATAACTACACATGGCTACATGTTTTTTTTATTTTTCCCGAAAATATTTCTATATTTTTCTGGAGTTTTTTTCATATGAATTGCAAAAATGAATTCTAAAAAAAATGTAATTTTTACGATTGCATGTCCACAAATAACAATACTATTCTCTAGGATACCTTTTTGCACATAATTTTTAACTGAAAAACAATCGCAGCTTTGAAATCATAAATTTACAAATTTTGCTTCAATTCTACGACAATTAATAGAATTAAATCATTTCGTTTATATCCTATTATACTTTAAGGTCGAGAATATTCGTATTTAAGTGAAGTATGGTTTCAAAAATAAATTAACTATTTCTTTCGATCAATATTTTTATGTGAACTGTGTGGAAGAAACTGCCAAGTATAAAAAACCCTCATAAATTTTGTGTTGATTGTAAAAAAGGTGTACAATATATACTCAATATTATGCAAAGTTGAATAAGATGAAAGAGAAAATCTGATTTTAGTAATAAATGAGCAATGTTTCATATAAATATAAGAGATTTATGTAATTTCATTTATCCTCTAAGCATTCGGCTATTTTGATCTAATAGCTTTAATATCTAAAAAATTAGTTTATAAAATAAATAACGGGATCTTATTGCATTTAATCATATCTCTAAAATCTTAAAAATGTTTTAAACATGGTAGTTTAAGAAATTATAAACATAAACATGAATTATCTATTTTTGAACTGAACATGAGAAACGGAAAAATACTGCTCAAACGCTTAGAGGGTTAATATTTGATTCGGTTTAATATTTTTAAAACGCGTTTTTTCACGAGTTGCGTGACTTTTTGATCGCTTTTTATTCCTTTAACGATATGATAGTGTAGCGGCTCAAAAAAAGTAAAAATAAAATCAGATTTCAATAATACATAGGTAATGTGTCATATATCCAACTTTATATAATTACTTTTTTTAATCTTCCAAGTCTTTCTTATTATGCTGACGAAAAAAATTCTAATTTTTAAAAAATGATCTAATAAACTTTTAGGCAAAAATGTATTACCCTGACCCTATTTTTTCCATCATAAGGAATAAACAAACATAAAATAGAATTTTTTGAGAAAAACAAATACGCATGTTTTCAGATAAGACCACAGAAAGAAATCATTCTTATATGGCTCAGAGTTCGAACACCACAGAATTGTTTTGATGAATTTTAAATTAAATTACTTTTTTCTCTTGTTCAGATTTATTCGTCAATTGCATTATGGGTAAATAATGGAAAAAAATTTCTATCCTTAATCTAATTAATTAAAATCGTCTGCTTTTTTTACACGATGCTTTAAGGATAATGAGATTTAATAATACTCATACTAATCTGTCCTAATTCGAATTTAATTAAAAAGCTGTTGACATCAAAACAAGTTTGCAAATGAATAAACAGATTTTTAAAAAAATCAGAATATTTTAATCTCATTTAATAAAGCCATTCAATCTTGACAGGGTCGTTTATTTCTACATTTTTTTTTACCTAGGACTTTCAAAAATTAGATTTTATGTAATTTGGAAGATTTTCTCGCTTTTTTCTGTCTCTCATAAAAACTTTATTTAAAAATATTTCTTACTCACCTCTTTGCTAATGTTAATTACAAAATGCTTATACAAATGCAAGCATAAAACATTGCCGTTAAATTGCATACATTATATAATTTTTGCTTGAAGTTCTTTTGAAGTTTATTTTAAACTCTTTCAGAATTAAAATTCATGACAAAATTAATTTGCAAGGAATGGTTTATACGATATTTGAGAAGTTTAGCTTATTGTTACCGCATTTCTTTTTACTGCCAAATGTTATTTCAGGACATAAATTAATTACAATTTTTTTATTTCATTTCTAGCTTCAACATTAATTATAAAAATATTCATTAAGAAATAAATTCGGGATGTTTCAGATTTTAATGCGCAAAAGAGTTTTATTAATTAGAATATACAATTATTTTTTTATTTCATGATAATCAATTAGCATATTTGGCTTAATTTGGAAATTTTTAATTTATTTATGGTATGAAATATATTTCCTTTGAAATCTTGGCATCTCATTTATACACAAGCATAATATGTTCCAAAAAAACTTTATGCAGGGAAATATTAAAGCCTGTTATGCTCTGTGAGATTCTACTTTCATATGCATGGCACGTAAAAGATGTCTTAAAGACAACAGGTGCAACCTCAGGTCCATTTTTATTATTTTTTTCAAAATAAAAATTTTAAGAGAAGGCTTAAATTCGTGAATGAAATATAGATTGAACAAGATTTTCCATAATTATAAGTATTTGCTCTTACAAACTATAATAAACTATTATTTCAGTCTATAATTGTTTTCTTACTTCTTTTCCCCAATATTGCTAGCCGATAAAATTGAGCCAGCACTATAAATTTGCTTGTATCACTTGTAAATGTATAGTTATAAAATCTGCACAAAAAATAAATATCACAAACAGAAAAAAACAAGATAATAAAATTAAGTCGATAGGAATACCTTTATAATGGATATTTGTAATGATTTGTGAAGCATCGTATATAAATTAGGGGGAGAAACTATTCATAAAGTTACAAATCGCTTACCTTGGAAAAAAGAATTAAAGTAAAGTAAAACGAACTATTAAAATATAAGGCAAAAACGTGTGAACTATAAATAAGTTTTAAGCTTGAGTTGCAATAAAGACATAAAACTTTTTTCCAAGAAAAGTATTGGCAGATAATGAAAATATATTCCGTTAACCAATTACCTACTTTATGAAACTATGCGTCATAATTTGTTTAAGGTGATAGAATGGAAATGCATTTCAGGTATCCGACTAGGTTGAAAAAAGCGATTTTCGAAGAATAATTCAAAAACTTTTTTTATGATCTAAAAATAAAGCAACAACTTTTCAGATTCTAAAACAGTCTTTGTTTTTATTCTTATTCCTTGATATTAATTTGAACTAATGTGTTATTATATTTTTTAAATGCGTTTCTTCTAAAAAATGAAAATTTCACTAAAATTGGTCCACGAAAACGTGATCTCTCCAAAACAATTCATCAAAATCCATAGAAATTTGGTACACATGTGTCAAAACCTTTGAGAGTGTAATGACCGCAGATTTTTATGATAGCTCTATTTAGTCATGATTTACAGTCACTTTCAGTTCGAAACATAGAATAATTTTGGCGAAAAATCAATGACACCAACTTTGAATGCTCATAAAATATTTATTTATTAAAATTAATTTTATCTTGCGGTCTATTACATTCTAAATAGTTTCAGAAGTACGCATGCGAAGTTAAAATTAAATATGTCCAATATTTTTTCAGTTATGCTACTTTTCTTAAAATTGAAGTTTTTATTAAAATTCTTGAAAAAAAATTATTATTTCCAAAATCTACTGGTGAGATATGAATTTTTATTTCTAATTGTGATTATTTAAGCCTATTTTTCTTATTTAGCTCTGTATATCTTTTTTGTGCATGCTTTTTAAAAACTTTTCTCCTAACCTAGTCGGGTACCTTGAAAATTTTAAAATAAACGAACTTTATTCCTTAATATGATATACAAGGGTTGAAAAATATTCTAAGTAAAGCTGCCAAAAGCTCAGAGTAAAATTCTAGCCTATCAAAAATGATTTTAACCTTCCAGCGGGCGCGCTCGCTATACCAACATGAAAGGTAGCACTTATATCCTAGATACGCTATTGTCAAATATCAACTTTTAAGATGGTAACTATTAAAATTAGGCTGTAATCGGGTATGGATTATTAATATATAGTGCAACTATTTTAAATATTTTTTTATTTAAAAGGGAATGGAAACAATGGAAACATAAAACACAAAAACAATATAAAATGATTAAAGAATTAGCTAAATGGCGTGAAAATAAAACAAATGAAATTGCCAATATTTCAACTGAAATATTGGAAATTTCCATTATAAAACTGTAAAAACAATATGGAAATAAAAAAACTATTTGAATTTAGATATAAAAACTAAGAAGTTAGTTCCATAGTCATTTCATTGCCACGGTCGGGCATATCTGAAATATAAATAGCAGATTCGCAGAGAATGCCTAGAATTCCAAATGATGACTAACAGTTTGTCGAAAGGTGCTGGAAGAATTGCCAAGGTCATGCTTCCGTAGCTCCCTCTGGTAAAAAAATATAAAACGAAATTCTTCTCTAGTGTATCTCTCACATAAGTGCGCCTGCTGGAAGGTTAATAATCTGTCCGTTATTTATTTGAATTTCGATTTATTGTGTACGTGCATTTCGAGAAAACAACATAATCTTTCATAGGAGCTACTCAAATACGTGTGGGCTGAAGATTTATGCGCCCCTCTATTAATGTAATACGATTGCAACATTTTTTTTAATCTCAAGACCTGTACTGATCTGTCTGTACCCAGAAGCTGTGGTGGCCTAGTGGTAAGGTCTCGACTTCGGGGTCAGAGGGCTTAGGTGCGAAACCCGATTCCACTGAAAATCCGTCGTGTATTAGGTCTGTTGCATGTTAAATCACACGTAGAGGGGTCAAATCCCTCCCGTTGGTTTGGTGCGGAAGTTTGGAGAGAGGGTACCAGCTCAAGTGCCATCTGACCGAGGTTCAAAATTGCGAGGTCGGTCCCAAAATAGCCCTCGTGTTGCTTCAAAACGGGATGTTAATATAACTAAACTGTCTATACCCCTTCTAGATGACTCTGATCGGTTTGTGGTTTGTCTGTCTTTTGTTCTCCACACATCTAAGGAACAAATGACGAAAAATATTGTTTTATAGTATTTATTAACGGTAGTGTGTCTTACTGATACTTATTAAGTATTGGTGAACAAAAAATGCAGAACTTAAAAATAGCGGTTTCTCAGGGGAAAAGACAAAGATTTTTTTTTCTTTGTCAGCGTTACTATCACTTTTCCGTTTCGAAAAGAATAATTTTATTATAACGAATGCCATTTAGTTGATGCAAAGTACTATTCTTCGTAGATTATTTCATCATCAATTAAGAAGAAAAAAAAAGCAGATATGTTAAACTGTAAAAATAATGGTTTTTAGAAAGAAAAATTAACGAACCATTTTTTCACCTTCTTTTTACTAGCACTTTTCCGTTTCGAAAAGGAAATTAGTTTTTTAATGAATGCTATTTAATTATTTTATTTCCAACATAGGAGAATAAAATGTATAGAACAGCAAAAAACCGCACAGCTGTAAAAAATTATGGTTTCTCAGAAAAAAATGAATGAATCATTTTAGCCCCTCCTCTGTTACTAACACTTACCAGTGTCAAGAAGGATATGAGGGTGTTTTTTTTATATGAATGTCATGTCATTAATGCTAACTGCTAGAATTCGTAGTCTTTTTATTTTCAATATACAAGGGAATAAACTTGTACTGATCATTCTCAGATATGGAAACCCTCTGCGCTTTTGCGCATGCGCCAGGCGGAGTTGATTTCCCAAAATAGGGGTGAAATGAAAAATAGAAGGGGAGATGTTTATATTTTATTTAGCACGATCTAACAAAGAACTCCGGAAATGCGCTCATCTGGCTCATTGCCTGGCACCCCTTCCGTAAAAAACTCATCCAAAAATGCTAGTGAGTGTAGGTATTTTTAAACGAACTATAGCAACATATATATTTGAATCTTTACGAAATCAACTATCATGCAACAACAAAAATGAACATAGCATAATCGTAACTGGGACAGAGTTTTATTAAATGAGAGTCAAAAAATAATATACACTTCTTTGGTTGAATCTGTTATTTGTAACAGTTTCGGGATTAGCTAAGAGCCGAGCTTCAATAACAAGATCAGTGCAGGTCTTTGTAGTGTAAATATTTATAAAATATTATTATTTAGCTTGTGGTTTGTTATATAATATCATTTTCATTCGTGTTTCTAAGAGTTTATTGCACACTTTAAACAGAAGCTTCACTTCTGTACAGAAATATCCATGGTTCGTTCCATACAAGTCGTATCCATGCACTCACTTGACAAAGAAACTGAAGTCACTATTTGTATGTATATATACATACATATTTATGTATGTTCTGAGGGTATTCAGAAGTATACATATTCATGTTGTTTTACTGATTGTGTACAAAAATGTGACCATGCACCAGCAATAAAGAGCGCGGCACTGAAAAAGCCATCATAACTAGTATTGTGATATCATGTGTACAATTATGGAATGTAATTGTTGTACAGTTTTTCTTCCTAAATCAATGTTCGTATTAAATATTTGTATTCGAAATTAATTCTAGATGTTGTGTTTTTCATTTTATCATAAATTCTAACCTTCGCTCTCAGGTACTGAAGAAGTTCCTCGGTTCACCAAACAAATGTCATAAACTAAGAATATCGCAACTTTTATGAAGACGTCATTTCTCATCTTTTACTGATTACACAGAGTTCATCAAAAATTTATAAACACATTATTGAATTAAATTGATGTCTAAAAGTGGTAAACGTTATAAGTGCCAAAAGCGAAAACGTTGGGAAATTCCAAAAAACTGTTCAGTCAGTCTGTGTAGGTACGTCACATTAGCAACCTCTTTACACGCTCTTTTGAACTAAACGTTGTAAGTGCCAAAAGCGAAAACGTTGGGAACTCCCCAAAAACTGTCCTGTCAGCTTGTAGGTATGTTACATCAGCAACCTCTTTACACGCTCTTTTGAACTAAATGTTGTAAGCGCCAAAAGCGAAAACGTTGGGAACTCCACCAAAACTGTTTAGTCAGCCTGTAGGTACGTCACATTAGTAACCTCTTCACACGCTCTTTTGAACTAAACGTTGGAAGTGCCGAACGCGAAAGCGTTGGGAAATCCCAAAAAACTGTTCAGTAAGCCTGTGTAAATAGGTCACATTAGCAACCTCTTTACACGCTCTTTTGAACTACATTAAACTTCTATTAACCGCAATAACGAATAGACGGATAACAGAAATCTCTTAACCTTTTCCTAACGGTCCAGATGTACCAGAATTTTTTTTACCTTTGAATGCGGGTCGGAACAACTGCTGTACCAGACAAAAGGGAGGATTTCACTCCCCGCATTCAACGCAGTTCTTCTGGTTTATAAGTCCCCCGTAGCCTAAAGGTCAATATATATTTACAGAAACGTGATTTCACTGCTCTCTTGGGAAGGAAATGAAAATAAAATCCTTTAAATGTGAATAATACATACATATTGTATTTAATTTTATAAAACCATCAATATAAACTTCAATAAAAGAGTAGAAATGTACTCGTGTATGTGTACGTAATGTATTGTAATATACTATGAACCTACGTTACTTTAAAATAATCTGTCATCTGTTGCGATGACGGATACCAAAAACTGACGGTTGAAAGTGTGACGGTTAAGCGAAGTCTTACTGTACTCATAGAACTACTAGCCTGTTTCAACGTTAACCTACTTTATAAACAATGGAAAATTAAAAAATGTTTAAACAATAGAAAATTAAAAAACATTAAAAAAGAAAAAAAACTTGAAAAATATAAATATGAAACAGAAGAAGTAATCACACACAACGATGATAACAATACACCTTTTTGCGCGCCAAACGCAGCAGCATCTAGTGATTGTATCATATATTTTACTACAACTAACCACCCAATCACTAGAGAATTAAACAACAAAAATTCTCCAATAATAAAATAGCCAAAACACATAATAGAAAAAATTAGAAAACAAAAGAAAAAACAATCAAAATGGAAAAATTGGAGGAGAACTTCAATGGCGGACTTCATCAAAGAGCTACCCACAATAGGCGTTTAATTTGGACACATTTTCTGTCTAGGGCAAGACTTACAAAGTGAAAAAATATACCCCCTGTGGCTCTGAATCTGTCCAATTGAAAATATAAGAAAAAATCCCTTTGAGAAGAATAAAAAGAAGGAAAGAAACAAGCATAATAAAAACCTTTAAAAACATATCCAGGTGACATATTATAAAGGGTTTAATTAATTTTTAATTAATTCAAGAAAAAAATTTAAAATAATTTGTTAAATTTTATTAATTGTAACTGTTAACCTACTTTATAATGCATTATTCATTTTACACTCTAACGTGAAAAGTGGTGCTAGCATTTTTCTGAATCTTACATCATTAACTACTTGCTGTCTTCAGTTCTCTAATGTATATTAGTACTGATCTCAATTATAGGTGTGAAATAAACATAATGCTGAACGATGCACTTTGATAATGTTGCAACTATTCGCTGCATTCGATGACACGGATCTTCCTCATTTAATGCATGCAATAATCTTGGATATACCTTCCACTTTAGCGGCTTACAAAAGGCGTCACGCTGTTAATCCCTGCCTCACGTACACACTATTCAGCATACTTACGAGAAGAAGTTGCGAACTTTTCTAAAACTACAGTAGAACTTTGGGAATCCGAGCTAATTGGGGCTGACTTCTGTTAGGATTCCGGGAAATTCGGATTATCCTAAAAATTGGGGAAAATAGTCTTGATGTACCAAATGCAGTAGAGTATTGACTTTGGGTACTCTGTGATAAAAGCTAGCTGCGATTCGCATCGTCAAGCACGTTTAGTTCCTGGCGTCAAAAGAAGATAATAGATTTTGTTTCTACTAATTAAGGAACTGTATTCATTCTTAAATACCAATCCAAGTTTTAACTTAGAACATTAGTTTTGTTTCTGATACCTAATTGTTATTTTCCCTTCATTTTTAAAAAATAATTTCAGAAAATTAAAAAAGTTTTTGTCGGATTATCCGAAATTTCGGATTCGTTGGGTTCGGATTCCCGAGGTTCCACTGTATAACTGAAGAGGTAGTAGCTGTGCGACGTCTTCCGGTTCCTCCCTTGTTAACATCACAAATAGTTCCATGATTCCTGTGATATATCGCATCTTACAGTCAAGACAGTACCAGCATCTGTTGAGTAAACAAAAACTACGTATTTTATCGATAATTCAATTCGTCTTCGAAAACAATACGCAGACACCATCTTTTAAAGCGTTTATATGTTACTGTCAATGTGGATAATGGGTTGTTATACTTAATTACCGCATCTTTAGACGGTCGTTATATATTATCACCCCGGTAATTATACATAATAACCTGTCATTATATATAATAACCGCGGTAGTTATGTATAATAACCGATTATCCACATTGGCTGTGACAGATACATTTTTTTGACAGTCTTTGTATTTTGGGACTGAATATTTCTTTGAGCTCAATCGTATCTTCTGATACAAAAGCTCATCGCGTCACAAATCATCTTCACACTTTGATATTGTTGCAAAACTCGATCGGTGAGCGTGCGATGGAAACAATCCAACAAGCAGGATAGTGGAGAATGACACTTTATTCACGAATATTCTGTAAACCACGAAGCACAGGTATCACGCAAAGAACAGCACTTGTACAAATTAGCAACACAAGCAGTCACAAATCACTAATAATAACATTAACAGCAGTTTTAGAACCGCTCACTAGCTCGTACTGCGGACGAAACTTCATACAGATTCAAAGACCTTCAAACGCACTCCAATGACTTTCACTCGTCTCAGCACCTCCGGGTTTTTAATCATCGGGCTAGAATCATCTAGCACATTCTCTATATCTCTTCCTAATCGATATAGGATCAAAATTCAAGCACATTCAAGAACCTTCATTTCCTCGCCAAAGTCGCCAAATGGTCTCCAAGTTTGGCATCAAGGTCAAGGATCATAGGCTTCACTTCCCCAGATAGCTAGTAAGAACTTCTGTAAATCACTCTTCCCAACCATAAGACTTATATGGCAGGAAAACGACATTCCAGTTTCGTAATAATATACAGTAGATTCAGTTTAATGTGATCGCGGTTAATGTTATCATTCGCTTTATATTATGAAAAAACTCTGGGCCCGAACCAACGTATTCAAATGTATACAAAATTATTCGTTTAGTGTGATCACTGCAAAGTTTAATGTTATCAGCTTCGAAGCAGAGAATTGACCGATCCCTCATTTTCAACCAGCGTTGGCGATTGACTTTCGTAGAATTTCTCGCTCGACTTGTAAGGAAACATCTGGGGAACACTTTCCGTCACACATCTCAAGAATTTCAGAGTTTATTTTTCATGATCTCTCTTTGAAGGTCGTCCATTTAGCGGGAAGGTATGTGACCGTCGGTAATTGTCATTGAACATCCTGAAGGTATGCAAAAAGGAAGAATATGAAGAATGGATGTCCAAAAGATGACGATTCCGATGGGGACGAATGTGTTGAAGAAACCCTCCAACGAACTCCGAAATGAGGCAAGCCCTTGGTATTTTGAAACGCGGCGTGCAATATCCTTCAAACATTATTGAAAAATAATACGAGTAGGAACAATATAAATGAACTGTTAATGAATAATTGTCGTCAAGAGACAATTAATGATTTTTTAATTGTTATTTTTGAAATAAATCATAGATAACCCTGAGGTAAATGTTTCCTTTTCCATTTTCTTTCTTTTTCCTTGATGTGATAAAAGTATAGTTGATGTTACCCAATTCGGTTATTGTTATCGATTGGTTAATGTTACCAAATTCTTAAGTTCCGAAGTGATCGCATTAAGCGGAGTCTGCGGTAAACAGTTTTCTGCACGCAGTCCCATTTTATTGAGCTATGTTTTCTAATCAAATATTGTTACAATGATTTTGCAATATTTATACCTCGATTTTCTTCGGTTTTTCCTCCAAATGAGACCAGATGTCCCTCATGTACCATATGAGCATAATTATTGATTATATTAGGTTAGATAGATATTAGTAATGTACATAGATAATTTTTTGTGACAATGGTTTGGAATGGAACTCATCCGTGTGAAAAAAAATATCCGCCCTCAACTTTCTGTTAAACTTATACAGGGTTTATTAAAAGATTATAAACCGTTTATTATTGGTGAGCAATAAATGAGATATATGAGAACTAAAATTTTGATAAAGGAAGATTTAATACGATACTTAAGAGCTCAGCAGAGAAAAATATGGCTTGCACTGAGAGAAAGACTTGTAGTGACAGGTCATTATTCAGTAGTGGCATTACCATATTGTTACGAAAATCATCCACGTGTACGGTGAAAGCAATCCAACGAGCAGGAAAACGGATAACGATGCTTTATTCAACGAATATTCTCGAAAACACGAAGCCCAAGTAACAAAAAAACAGAATTTGCACAAATTAGCAACACAAACAGACAGCAAATCACTAGTAACAACACTTTCAATACCGCTTATCAACGTACCAGCGCGCATTGCGGACAAAACTTCAAAGAACTTCAAGCACATTCACTCGTCTCAGAAACTCCGGATATTTATAGTCTTCCCGACAAGGCGTGATGTCACATGGACTCATCTAGAACAATCTCTATACTTCTGTTCCTAATAAAGATAGGACGATTATTTTAGTATTTTCAAGGACCTTCATTTTGTCGACAAATTTGTTACCAAGTTTGTCGCCAAGGTAGGGGTCAATGACTTCCATCCAATATGAATCTCTGTCAAACATTCTTTCCAACCAAAAGACTAACATCGCAGGAAAAAAGGTTTTATAGATTGGTAGCAATATATTTAAAAGATTAAAAGATACATATGACATATGTAACAGAAGGTTAAAGAAAAATGCAAATACTACGACAAGCATGGCTTTAAAAGTAGAAGATGGATTTTTCAAATTAGTTTAGGTTCGAAAGAAATATTCAGGTACATCGTATTGTGAGTTTAATCATGCATAAAATTTGGTCCTCATAGTATTTTCGCTTTGGAAAGTTTTTAAAAACGAACAGAAGAGTTAGACGATCACAATGAACAATGCAACAAAAATTTTATTTAATTCCATAGAGTTCCCAAATATTTTGTTTCAGCTGCTAATTTTAGCTTCTGTCGCCTCTGGCCTTTTCTGTAGTTTATTGTTATGATGCATTGTTATATTTATATGCTTGTACCGAAACTAATCAGCCTGACATACTGCCAAGAGAATATATGTTTTTCTTCTTTTCCGTAAAAGCCTCTTCTTTGAACATTGGAAAAGTTTTAGGATATAAAAAGAAGAGAATATATATCATAAAAATTTTATTAGCATCGTAATCATGAGTTTGAGTGGAAAAAACTAGGAAAAATGCTTTGAACTTTTGTTTTATATCTTTACTAACATTTTTCGGCTAATATACCATATCTTAATATAAATAAAAGTCATTGTGGCTATGTATGTGACTATGTTCCATATCTCCTCCTAAACCAATGGTCTATTTTCAACCAAATTTTGCACACTTATTATTTAAGGCAAGGGGAAGACACTTATGAACTTTTCAAAGTCCAAAAGTTAATTAAACAGTCAGTTAATTAGAAATTAACCGAAAACTTTTTTCCTCAGTAACTTCGGACAAAAAATATTTTTATACCATCTTAAATTTTAAAATGTTACCTTTCCAATGAAACCAATTTTATTTCCGTACAATGTTTCTTTGAAATTTTATCAATTTTTTAAATTTTTAAAAAATTGATTACTTGCAGACGATTCTGAACTGAAGCATTTTTATAGACACTTCGTTGCTAGGCAAAGATGAGACTTTGAACTCATTTCTTTTTATTTCTGTAAATATTTTATAAAAGAAGTGAAAGAACACTGTCAACTTTAAAGTCCCAAAAGTTAATTCAAACTTTAGTTCATTACAAATTAAGCACGATTTTGCGTTTTCCCGTGATATATTTCGAAAGTGCTATGTTACAATAACAATTTTATACTATATTAAAGTTTAAAAAATAGATTTTCAGTGACAAAAATCTCATTTGCGTTCAAATTGTCGCTCTCATTTCAATAGTTAAAAACAATTCAATTGTGTAAAAAATTCATTATTTATAGCAATGTATTTTTTATTGTTAAAGAACAAGAATGCGTATGAAGAGCTGTTGCTATAACATATAAACAAAATCCTGGAAAAATACTAAAGAAAAATTTAAAAGTAGACGATTCATAATTTATATCAGAAACAACTATTGATATGGTCTATTTTAACGCTTTTTATTAATGAAAATTTAACTATTTGATTAATTGACCCCAAACATTCTTAAAAATCCTTCACTATTTAAGAACGTAATGATGAGTAAAAACGTTTCAGACGATAAAAGAATTTTTTGTATTATAACTCTTCTTGAAAGTAAAATACAATAGATTTTTTCTTCAAAACAACACGGTTCATTTAACATGAAGTTTAAAAAATAAATTTGACCATTTAGCTGGCTGGTTACTAACATCCGTGCATTCAAACAATGGTTATAACGTGCATGTGATATTATATGGAGGATTCAGAGATAAAGTGAACCAAGTCCATATTTTGCCCATTTTGCTTGAACACTGGAAAGGGAATTTTGAAATGTAATATTTTCAGCGTAATAGTGATTCAAGTCCATAGTTCAGTTTATATCCATCAGGTAGAAAGAACAATTAGAAATCCATTGTTAATTTAAATGCAGCTAATCAACTTTGAGTTCTATTTTCTCAGAAAGGAATAGCACGGACTTGCTTCACTTTAACTCTGAATCATCCATGTGTTGTTGTTTATAATAAACACTAGCTGTTATACCAGGCGTTGCTCGGGATTAAAACACTTTTATGTCTAATATTTTTAATGAAAAAACTATTTTTGTATAGAAAATTCTAATTCAAAAATTCCTTTATCGTCTGAAACGTTTTTACTTCAAATTTCGTTCATGAATATATAAATATTTCGCATATAAACATTGAATATAAGAAGGATTTTTAAGAATGTTTTGGGTCTATTAATTAAACAGTTAAACTTTCATTAATAAAAAGCGTCAAAATAAACCAAAGAAATAGCTGTTTCCGTTATAAATTATGAATCGTCTGCTTTTAAACTTTTCTTTAGTATTCTTCCAGAATTTTTTTTCTGCGTTCTAGCAACAGCTCTTCATACGTATACTTGTTCTTTAACAATAAAAAATACATTGCTACAAATTGTGAATTTATTTTTTACACAATTGAATTGTTTTTAATTATTGAAATGAGAGCAACAATTTTGAACGCAAATGAAATTTGTGTCACTAAAAATTTATTCTTTAAACTTTAATATAGTATCAAAATAGTTATTATAACATAACACTTTCGAAATATATCACAAAAAAACCCGAAAAATCGTGCTTAATTTTTAATTTTAAAAAAATTTAATTAACTTTTGGGAAATTTAAAGTTGACAGTGATCTTTCACTTCTTTTTAAAATATTTACAAGAATAAAAAGAAATTTCTTCAAAATCTCACCGTTGCCTAGCAAAGAAGTATCATTAATTCTGCTTTATTTAAGAATGGTCTGCTGTAATAATTTATTTATTAAATTTTGAAAAATTAATAAATGTTGAAGGAAACATTTCACATATATATAATTAATATCATTGAAAAGGTAAAATTTTGAACTTTAAGATGGTATAAAAATATTTGGGGGAGGGGGTAATTTGCTCCGAAGTTAATACGGAAAAGCGATCTTGGTTAATTTATAATTAACTGACTGTTTAATTAACTTCGGACTTCGAAAAGTTGACAGTAATCTTCCTCTTGTCTTAAATAATAAGTGTGCAAAGTGTGGTTTAAATTGCTGCAGTAGTTTAGGAGGAAACATGGAACATACGCACATACATACACACACACATACATACCCTCATACACACCCATATAAACACATACATAACTACAATGACTTTTATTTATGTTGTTAAGATAGAGAAAGAATAAAACATGAAAAGATTTCAAAAATTTGAAAAAAAGAGGAAATTTTTAAAATAATTAGAATAAGCATGCTCATAAAGAAGAAACAAAAATATAACAATAAAAATACAGTAAAGCACCGTCTATACGTCTTTCAAGGGACTGACGTAAAACGAAGTATAAATGAAAAAACGTATAATTGAAATTTTATTAAACAACTTTCATTGTTACAAATTTAACATTTATCGTCGTATTGTTAAAAACTAACTATTCATTTACTATTTTATACGATTTATGGGCATTGAGGTAGGCCTTTAATTGGAAAAGATAGGATAAAAAGTATGCCATCCCTTCATTTTCTAAGAAAATTACCCCCTTAAAAGGAACGGAGAAATAATGACTGATTTAGAAAATCTGCGAATTATAACCAAAGATTTGCGTCGAATAAACGAAACATTTTATCATTACAATGGATACGAATGAATCGGGACTGTGATGAAACTCCGTATAAATGAACGACGGACAAATGAGAAACGTATATAAGGTGCTTTACCTATATATCAAAAGGAAAATAGATATGCGAGATATATAGATAATGCACTTATGCTACGATTCATTTTCACACTGAAGAAATAAGTGAAACTATAATTAAAAAAACGACCGGAGGTTGTCTTTTTCAAACAGCCGCTGATGTTAAAGGTGTAGGACTACTTTACTCGCGTGACTCCTTTCTGATTTTCAAAATTTTTTTGTAACTTCTGTTGTTACCCTTTATCTCTAAAATAAGACATTAGTTATGTTTTTCACATATGTAATTACCGAGATATAGAGGATCTCCCATACAACGCTTTTTGTGGCGTTTTGGCGTGTGAATCAAATTCCTTCCTGAGACTTCAATGGGAGGAACTTAGTCCTACGTTAAAATTAAAGTTGATACTAAATTAATAAATTAGCAATTATAAACCAAAGAAACTTCATATTCAGACAGTTTTACTCTTTGAAGTTATCTTTTTCCCTCGAGGTTCTCCTCGAGACCTGAAGATTTTATATTTAAAATGCCTTTCGTTTTTAATAATTACAAGAATTAATTATAATAAAACTTACGTAACAGTGATAAGTAGTTTATTTAAAGCATGTGTAGTAACTTTTCATTACTTAATCGAAACAGAAAAGAGCTGACTTTATCAATTTTGTTCACAAGTACTGAATAATCAGTTTAACAAATACCTACAAGATAATTACACTTGATGTTGCTTTAGGTTGCGACAAATAGTATAAAGAAAGGAGATTGGATAACGTTGCTGAATTTTATTCTCTCCTTCTCAAAAATCATTTGATTATAATCATTTATAATCCCGCATATTAAAATTCTATTTGTAGAGAATATATAGGATTTTAAAAAGTAATTACTTTAGGTTTCATTTTAAAGAAAAAAAATCAAAATCTTCATAACCTGAAATGATAAATAGTTCTCCACCATTTTCTAGCAAGACAAAAAAGTCCATTCATTTTTATCGTATTATACAGAGTGTTTCAAAAAAACGTGGTCAAGCTTTAAGGGTTGGTCTGCCATACAATAAGAATTCAAAATCTTATAGGAACAAACGCCATTTAAAAACAGCAGATGGCATTTAAAATAAAACAGCGCTGGCCAAAATTGAGGGCAGTTTCTGAAATTTGAATATTTTTTTTCGAATACCTCCTCAGACTTCGACAGTTTAAAGAACAGGTTTTAACTCACAATTTACATTGAAGATTCGGTCAAGAGGGCATTTAGAGTACCTACTAGAAATTGATGAAGAAGAAAATTTAGGATCAGCACGTTTCTCAAGAAGCTGATAATGATTTGAAACTCTCATCAATATTTTCTTGCATTTTCGTAGAAATAGCACGAATATTCAGGAAAATATAAAGATTTTCTTAAAAATTCCAAAAATTTTCCGCATGTTTTTTGCTTATAACTTCCAGAATTTTCAACCAAATTATATGAAAATTGCAGAAAACGTGACATTTTGTTAGAAAAGCATAGTATCAAATATGAGCATTTGTGGTAAATGATGTTTTAATGAGCATGTGCGAAACGTAGAGTTATTTTTCTTTCATAACTTCGGAGACAAATATATAGGGCAACTTATATAAAAATTTCTGTAAATACCATTAAGATTCAGAAAGATATCGGCATTTTGGCCAGCTCTGTATTATTTTAAATGCCATCTGCTGCCTCTAGATGGCGTTTGCGTACCCATGTTTCTATGCGATTTTGGGTCCTTATTGTAAGCCTGGTCTACCCTTAAAGTTTGGCCACGTTTTTTTAAACACTCTGTATAGTGATATAAAGATTGAGAAAGTAATTTATTTAATAGAAGACAACTCCCAAAAAGAAACAGATTTAGATACCAACTAATGCAAATGAATATTACCAACGATGAACATCTGTTTGTTATTTGAGAACAAAATCAATTGATCACTAACTCCAAGAGTTAGTGATCAATTGAAGAATAAGCGAGAAGAATTATTGAGAAATAAGCTGAAGAATTAAGCGAGTGAACTTCATGCAGTTGTAATTTAACATTAAACAGCGCTGCTGGTAAAAGATTTATCAAACACAAATATACACTCCCCGTGGGGCACCACGAGCACGCCAGATAATTACGCGGGGCTCACTTCCATTGGGCGTACAATAACAGTGTGGGGCTCAGTTACTTCCACTCCGATGACGGAGTGTACCTCATTCAGGAGGTGTTGGGCCGTGGCCAGTGATGGCTATTAGGACTCCGATCTTAGTACCCGACCGCTGTCGTGACGCCTGTTACTCAGAGATTCTGCATGCCGAGGCAGGATTAGTGTAGCTTCTTTTCATACACGGACACGTAGTTATTCTTTTGTCTTGTTTTGTCTAAATTCAGAAAAGAAATTTTCGCCGTAACTGTATGTTTGATATATTCGAGATCTGGGCTGATGATCTATTGGGTGGGTCAGAGCAGATCTTCAGGTAGATGGCGGCTTTACCATTTAATACTATGGAGGTGTGGAAGCGCTGGCTGCCGATGCCAATTTTTGTCCTTTAGCGTACTGTGCTTTCTTTTGGTGCCCTCTTGATAGGTAGGTTGCTTCGCGACATCTCATCTGTCTCCCATTTGTCTTCGGCTTTGGAGAGGTTTAGATCTTGTGTATACTAGCACAGAGGTTCCCAAACTTTTTGAGTGCGCGGACCACCTGCTGTGTAAAAAATATTTTGAAGCCCACAAACTAAATGTACAAGTAAAAAAATGCAAACAACTATAATACATATATAAGTATATTATATTCAAGTATATCTCAGTAATACGTGAAGATTACTCTAAAAGGATTAAAATACATTGTTTATAAATTAATTTATTGACACTCTCACAGGCCCAGCCAAACCAGAAGTGTGTAATACTCAGCATGGGACAGTGGGAAAATAGACGACTTCCGACAGCACGGCAAGGCCACGGGCTCTCCAGCCCCCAAGGGATATTGTTTATAAAGCAAAACACTAGTTCTTGAAGCTCCTAAGTCCTCGACTCATTACTAGCGTTCCGCGTCCCACTAATACGCTATCCATAGGTTGGGAACCACTGCACTAACAAACACAGTCTTATGTGCGCACAAATCATGACAGAATCATCTTCTAATTAACTTATAAATTTCTTTTATTCTTCAATCTTTTTCACTCCTTTTTATTTATTATGACAGGGAGATTTTTCACCACAATAAAATTATAATTAAAACAAATTGTACAGCGAGACTCACGACAAAATGTCTATAATATACAAGGTCCCCGCAATGACGGAATCTAGGCAGCGAGGCATGAGGGTTGCAGGCTTAAGACACTATTCCCATGAAGATTATCGCGTACGCCGATCTAATGTCCGTCAAACCAGTCAGGGTCAAACATCCTCCCGTTAGTGTGGCGTGGAAGTTTGGAAAGGAAAGTAATCGTTCAGGTTTCCTTTTCCTCATATGACCACGAGTCAAAACTATGAGTTTCCAGCCAAATTAGCCATCGAATAGCTTCAAAAGAGGAGTTTAGTGTAAAACTAAACCACAATCCGAAAAGGAATTTCAACACCCAAAACAAAGGTACTACTATTCTATAGAAAAGGTGGATGGTATGCGATAAAAGGGTGTTATACTTCCTTCAGCGCGAATTCGTTTTAAATAGATCTACAGAAATCGACATTCACCCTTAAAAACTGGAAACTGGAAAATATTTTTCACTGACATTCAGTTGAATATTGATGTAAAACAGACCAAAAGAGGGCACTTTCCTTAAGAATGTCAGCGAAAAATGATGGTCCAGCTATGCCCCGATTTCTACAAAGAAATGCATTAAAGTCAAACTTTGCTTAACGTGAAGTGTATTCGCATATAGTGATGGCCGATAAAAACCAGTTTATTGCTTCATGGCTGGCCGACTACTCCAAGAGATTGGAAAGGATCTTTAGTACTCTTCGACGCTATCTGTTAGCAAACCTGTGCCATAAACTGTTACGACTGGTCATATTTTTCAACCAGAAGATTGTGTCAAGGATGTCTTCTACATGAACTTGATCTACTAAAAAATAGCATAAAAAGAAACGTATCAGTCGTTATGACGATTTATTTCGATTAATTTCTCCAAGAATTTTCGAATGAATTTTACAATTTTGATGGGATTTAATAATTTTAATTTATTTTTTTATTTGTCTTAGTAGAATTCATGAAACCTAGTTTGTTTGTTCGTTTATTTTCTAAAAATGAAAATAAATCGTTTGCTGGAAACAAAAATCAGACGAAAAAATTATTGTAAATCAGGGAATGAATACAAAAGTAATGTTAATATGTTATTTTTTCCAACCTTTTTTCAGATGTATCCTCAACGATGTTAGTTTTTAGGATGATTCATTTCGTTATCTGTGTTTAGAAGTCTTTTTCTCTGACTGAGAGGAACACACATAGGTGAAACACAACATTAACTCAATCCGATTTTTTATCCTATTCTACTTGTAGTGAGTCAACTTACTGACACTTTTAGAAGTAAGATTTCAAACAAATAAAAACAGCTGGCATACAAAAAGTAAAAGTTCTAAAGTTTGTCTTGTACTGAGTTTTTTTTTTTTGTCGCTCTCCTTTGCTTGTATGCAAACGTGCATTTGCATTATGGTGATTTCTATCTTATAAAATAAAATTAAGTTGATCATACACAAAGATTACAGAGTTATATTTTGACATTTCACTTGTAGGACCACTTTGACACACACTGATTTGAACCAGAGATCTTTCAGTTAGCATGCCGGGCTCTTACCCACCAGACCACGTAGACACTGTTTCGCGAGCGTAGATACTGTATACAACTAAATGGGGTAAAAAAAGGACGTAATTTGTTGACATGTGGCAATTATATGAACATCTCATATTGTTTTCGAAATTTTTTTAATAATATAATAATGTTTAATTTTGTATTCTTCTTTCAGTGTATTACGGAACACCTTTAATATTCTTGGACATATTATTTAATATTTTAGGTACACTGTTCGGTATTCCTCAGTATTCACAACATTGTATGTTACGGTGCAAATATTACTCATTATTTCAGCGTTCAGTACTACTGGAGATATTATTCGATACAAACATTAAATGCAATCCCTAAAAAAATCTCAATAGTTCATTGGACTCTTAATAAATCATTATGACAACACATAATCAAAACAGAAAGTGCCATTTTATTACATAGCAAACAAAATAAAAGGATTAAGGGATAAAGGATTCTTTTCGGAACAGGAAATTGGCAGTTTTTTAGCTTTTTTGTGTTCCCTCTTTTATCTGAGAAACAATTGCTTCTAATAATTGAAAACATTTTTATATGTCACAAATGAAAACAATTTCAGCTAGAAGGAATCATACTTCTTTTATAATGTAATAAAATTTAAGCATACCTTAATGTAATTACGGAAGTTAGCTATTTCACTAAAAAAAATATTTTTATTTATATATAATTGAAATACTCTGTCTCAGTATTCTATGGTTAAGTAATAATTATATTAATCATTATTTCTTATTATAATATTGCTTAAATAATTGCCCGTTAAATTTATTTTTAAAAAATGGTTAAAATTTATTCTTCAAAAAAAGACAGAACGTAAAACCCATTCATTTTATCTCATTAATATCAAGTGTTTCCAAATAAGAAAATTTTGATAATCTCTGCCAAAATAGACAAATTTAAATATCAAAATCTATTTGGAACAAAAATTAGCTTAGATATTTATTAGGATTTTGTTTCGAAAGCTAAATAGATATAATGTAAAAAATACCAATTTATATTCAATTATTCATATCATTTTCCCATGACAAATTATTGTTATTATAAATTTCTGCTTATACTGCTAAGATTTCGCCTATAACGCTAATTGCTGTGAGGACAAAAAGGTTTTTAACTTTTGGATCTCTGCTTCAAATAATCTTATTTCTAATTGACTTAATTCGGCATTTAAATATTTACAGACAAAGAATAAGAAACTTTTAAGACAAGGACCATGACCCGATTTTTAAAAAAATATTAAAAATCAAAGAAACTTTTAAAGTAATCTAAATGCATTCAGTCCACTATTTGTTACTGATGAATTCGAAGTCTAATGATTGATTGCGCAAAACTCCTACCACAATTTTCCTTCATAATCGATAGGGAAAAAAAGCATATTCTGAATTGAAAACCATATACTGAGGATGCTCTTGAATTCATAAAAGATTTCAAGCATTTATTGATAAATAGGTAGAGTCATCAAGATGTCACTGAAATAACTGATTATTGTAGTAGGTATTAACCTGCATCACGAATCATGAAGCATTTATAGCCTACCCTTAATTCATACAATTTTTAAAAACATTTAGCATCTATCTAAATAAAAGGTTAACGGACGTGACACAGAAAATGGGTTAATTTCTCTTTTGCCAATGGCAACGATCCGTTTATTTTCAAAACAATACAGGTAGCCTCCTCCATGTTAGGCATAACTTCATAGTCATAGCCTATTACTATATTCTTTCTAGTGTTAAATAACTTTTTCTCGAAAAAAATGAGTTAAAGACGTAGAGTTCAAAATATTTCTTACAATGCAATGAAACTTTGGATGATATGACTCTAAAGATATCAGTTAGAAATGAACCGGGTGGGCTTAAGCCATCCAGAGAACGTTTAGATCAACGTCAAAATAGTTTAACACAGCGAAGAAAAAATTTTGTCAATTCACAAATTGAGGCGAATATCATGGAAATTCCCTTCCCTTCCATAACCCGGGAGGGTCGATTCAACCCAATGGTTGAAGAGTCTTTTGATGACCCCCGGTAAAGAGAAAAATGGGCACGAATTAGGGTTGCGCGCATCAACTACAAACAACCTCGCCATATTTGAAAATGCAAGTAAAATATTTAAATAGAGGTGTTACTTAAGAGCAATGTCGCACAATTATTCTACTTATTGACATAACAGCTACAGACACAAAATGAACAACACAACGGCTGTGATAGTAATACAAGACACAATCCCAAACCAAACACAAAGCAAACAAAACACAGTGACATAAGAGCTACAGACACAAAAATGCACAACAAAACGATGATGATTAAGTTACAAGACACGACCCCAAACAAAACATAAAGCAAATAAAACCCAAAAAATGCAAAGCAAACAAAACACGAAGAATGCAAAACAAGCAATACACAGACAAAACAAAAATGAAAGCAAAACAAATAGCATATAATACAAAAGGGAGAAAAACAGAGAGGAGGAAGAATAGGTAAAACCCGAAACTCAGCACAAAAAAGCAAGACAAAATCATTCATTTCAATTTAAAGGATTGACTTTAAACGGCAAATAAAAAGTTTATAAGAAATTTGAAAAAGAAAAGGCGATGAAGAATGAAAATAAGAAATAATAATAAAAATTATTATTTATTATTTTTAGATGAGAAAAGATTTTTCTAAATGAAGAATAAAATACTATTCAGATCAATTTATACTAGAACTCAACAAACGCGCGACCAAGGGAAGGGTAGGAAGAGCCATCTTTTGCTTAAGTAAACAGATCACAAGCTTTAAAGGACCTATAATCCGATCACATATCTGTTTAGAAATTTGAAAACACCTCCCGATCTTAAAGAGAGATCCTTGAGTTTTATGAACATTTAAAAACCAAGTTGATTTATTACTTGGAGAGGGTTTTGTTAAGTGAAAATTCTTCGTATGAATGCACTCAAATAGATAGAGGTCGGCGCGTCCTTCTCCCCCGCACAAACATATTGATGAGTTAGAGAGGTGAAAGCGATTTAAATAAGAAATGAAAGGGCCATGTCGACACACACACACAGTAATCAGTGGCGTAACTAGGGTGGGGCAGGTTGGGCAAGTGCCCTGAGCGCAAAATTAAGGAATCAATTGGTTGTATTTAAAAGAAAAGTATGCTTTTTGTAGCTCTTAATCCTAAGATTCTTAAAAATTGAGATGGTTTTAACAAAGTGTGGGAAAATCTTAAAGATACATTAATTTTTACAAACCGGAAACCTCAGCTGCGACAAAATAACAAATATTATGTTTCAGAGATTTCCTGACCAAAACCCTAAGCACGAAATTAAAAGCTCATTTAGAACTCCCAACCCACCAAGACACAAATTTGTGTGTCGGTGGGGTGGGAGATAAGGGAACATAGTTAGAATCAGTTATCATCGCAAGGTTTCTGATGATTGCTCACGGTATGCCTGATTCATAGTGACTGGATGGATATCAATTTCTTTGGCAGTTGGTGATGAATGGTTAGCAAAATTGCCATTCCTATTTTCAATCAGCATTCAGCAAAGAATGAAGGACGGAAAATATACCTCCATTTTTTTGAGTAGTGTAAGAGCACTCCAGCAACTTTAAAAGATGTAAGTTCGCTATCTTTACATTGTTTTTAGTACTGAATATTTGCATAATTTGTATGATGAAAATGTTCTCTAGTGTTTATTTTAAATTTTATGTTGCAAAACGTAGATGCAGTTGTTCTGCCAAACACAAACAAACAAACCAAAAAGATACGTAGAGAGAGAGAGAAAAAAGACTGCATAAAGTTTTGCAATTGGTGGTAAATATTATCAGTCCGTATTGAAGTTGAAATCAAGATAAATGAAAGCGATTTATTTAATAATTAACGAGAACAAATACATAAAGAGGAGAAATTCAATTCCTGCCGTAATGTGAAGCGTTTTCTTTTCTCGCTGAGTTACGTTATTGTCTCCAATTAAGTTTACTGTTAACAAACACATTAAAATTTGCCTTGACTATCAAACTATTAAACTACCAATACTCAAACTAAAATAATTATTTAAATATGTAAATATGGCAGTCGTTTTTTTTGTTTGTAATCCTTATGTTAGTACATGTGCAAACATTTTAGTACGAAAATATTGTAATTGTAAACACTCTTGCTTCATTAAAAGCCAGAAAGGTTAATTTATAACATTTCGGATACCATAAAGCATTCAGAATTTTTCCGAAATAATGTATCTTTTTATTATGCACATAAATAATGTCTACTAAAATAATAAGAAAGTGTAATTTTACATGTCATAGATAAATTAATAACGTTGCAATTTTAATTCATGTTTGAATCAGCATTTTTTCCCTGCAATAGCGTGTCATCTAATTTTTTGCAATGAATTTCAACTTTGTCATAAGATGCTAGATAAAATATTATTAAACTTTATGAGTTGTAAATTTTGATTAATATTTTTAAAGATATGTATGAAATTATTTGATAAATTATACTGTGAATATTATTAAATATAACAGTCACGAAGGCTTTTGTGTGATTTTATCTGTGTTAGCAAAAGATTTACTTCAATGTTTAGAGTTTTTATACACTGTCGTGGCAAAAAAGTAATGTATATGTTACTGTGAAAGACCGAAACTGGAGAATGTCGACTTTCACCGGTGAAAGTCGACATTCTCCAAATGTGAATGTTGACATTCACCGGTGAAAGTCGACATTCTCCAGATTTCGGTCTTTCACGGTAACATATACATTTTTTTTCATTTTTATTCGTATGTTTGTGGGATTTTTTCGAGTGACTAAGAGATCTTCTCATATTTTATATTATTTTTCAAATACGAGATAAAAGGAATGCACCTTTCATTTATATATTTCTAATATATCAAAAGTCTCTTACAAAAACTTTCATTTTCTAATTTCATCCATATTTAAAGAATTAAAGTTAGAATGCACCAAATTTTCTGTGAAAATTTAGTGACATTATTTTTTTATTTGTAATGTGTAAATCCTATTAACTCAAAAATGTTTTATATGTTATTTTTTAAAGTTTATTTGCACTTTTAATCTTTTCACACCCCAGCATAAAGTTTCCGAAAAGAAAATGAGGAACACATTTCAAAAGAAAAAAAAGGAGAGAAGTTTTGGTATTTGTCCTGGATGCCATTTTATGAAGGTACGTCACTGCCAGTAACAAATTATGTTAAGATTTTAGAAACAGTCAACAGCTTAAGATCTGGGAAAGCTACAAAATTTTTGACCCTTTCTCCGGTTTCAGAGTCCTGCCAAAACAATTTCCAATTACTAATATAATAGCCCAGATCTGTCTCTCGGTAAAGCTCTGACGTCACCAACAATAAAACTCGCGCCATAGCACTGCGAGACGTTAAACAGCATTATTTCATTGTTAGAGAACTTAAATTTCAGTAATTTTAAATTTAAAAGAGTAATTGTCGTTCTAATTTCAAATTTAATAGCTCTAAAATAGGGAAATAAAGTTTGCTATCGATTGATATAAAATTTATCTCGCTATGATCAATAGTTCCCGAGAAATTTTAAATTATATTAGTCATATATTTCAAATTAATTTCCGTTTTTCGATAGAAAGTAGTAAATTACATCAGTGGTATATCATGCGCGTGATATAGTTTGGACGCCACGATGCATCTGATTATTTACTGCAATCGTGATGATATAATTTGATAATATTTTTTGGCAACGTTTGACAAGCAGATAAGTGCTTTGTTTTGATTAGAATTTCGAAAAAGAATTCCTTTGAAATTTTAACTTTTGACTTACGTTTGACAAGCTGAGAATTTCATGGCTATTGAATCATAATAAAATTGTTAAGCAACGAAAAATACTTCACGCGGAATGTTGTTGCCCAAGAGGTTTCTTGAATAAAGAAATATGTAAATAATATGTGAATAATAAAATATTTCCCGTCATAAAACATATTTTATTTGCTTTCAATCAATGTTAAACATTTCTCTCGCATATATATATATATATATATATATATATATATATATATATATATATATATATATATATATTTAAACACGTAAAAAAAACCGGTAATCTCTCGAATGAAGAGGCAATTTGCACCGTCATACCATGGCGGGTGATTTTGTATTTATTTAATAAACCTTGTTTAAAGTCTTTTTTAAAAAAGGAATAAGGAATAGGGATATTTTTAAATTATCCTATTTCGGTAGCAAGTTTAGCAAAGTGATCCGCCGTCTCTTTGTCTGGATTACCAGCGGGAGCTTTCACACAGGTTAAACCGACTAGGCCACCTGCCATGGAAAGTTTTTGTTTAATTTTAAAGACGAAGTTTGATTTAGTATTAGGACTTCTTAATATCTGAATTTACGAAAGGCTGTCCGTGTAAATTCCAGGAGGTCGATACCTGTGGTTACTCGATCAATTGTCAACAAAGAAAGGAACTAAATTTTTCCTAAGAAAAATCACCCAGGCTCCCGAAACTGCCTGAGTCCGGCTTCTGTCGAACGGGCGGTTTGGGACGGATTAGGGCTCATAGGGTTAACACATAAAATGAATGAAGCATGCATTTAAAAAAATTAGTAAGAGTGAAATAGAAATTGAAAGATAGAATTGAAATTTTGATTGTGTTCGTGTTTTGTGTCCATTTTTCAGAACCCAACAGACTTCAAAATAAATTGCGAAGAGTTCAGCCAGGAAAACAGTGTTAAAAGACTCTAATTTAAAACAAAAGAGAGGAGATAAAACATTACTTTTAAAGGGGCGCAACCAACTTTGTCGCCAATCCTTGATCCGTCCGTATACACCTCAAAATCAGCATCATCTAGCATCAGGGGTCTTCAACCTTTTCATACCTATCCCCCACTATTGTATCTCTTTTAGTAGTAAAATTTTCTAACCGCCCACCGGTTCCACAGTAGTGGTGATTTATACATTAGGGAAATAACTTTACTTTATAAAATTTATAAAGCAGAGTTACAGCAAGCTAAAGCATATAATAATTATTGCTGATGATGCTTCAGTGCCTTCTGCACCTACTTGGAGCTGTTCTCTAGAGCTAAAAGCAGGAATAAAACTAAGTGACTCATTCCACCGGTGCATCACTGGTATCACGGTTCTCGACCCGCTGGCTGTCTATCAATTGACTGCAACAGACGCGACGAAACAACTCTTACTCGCTTCCTTAGTGGGCATATCAGAAGTTTGACTTTCTCTGATAATTCTAAGTGTTTTGAGATCTGCCCAAAATGTACTGCAGAACAGTCCACACCTGATCATATTCTTGCATGCCCGGGGCTTTGCAAACAGGATCTTGTTCCTAATCCTCTGTTAACTTTGGATTTCTTTAGGGTGCACAGGCTCACGGGCCTGATATAGCTCTGCTGATCTTCGGGGATCATCAACAACAACATATAATAATTATTACTTACCAAGTACTTTATGACGGATTTTCGCTAAGTTTCGCAGAATAAATCTTTATAAAACAGCTTACTATAGTTAAAACTTACTATTTTTTGGTTGCTCCGCTACCGCCCACCATGAAAGCTGAAACGCCAACTAGTGGGAAGTAGGGACCAGGATGACTACCACTGATCTAGCTATTCAGGAAATTCAATAATTCTAATATTCGAGGCCAGACCAAATTCACCAGTCCTCCTAACCCAAATTTGAAATTTTCTGTAAGCTATTAACGCAGATAGACCAAGGGTGGGAAGAATTCCCGCAAGAACATTTAGTGCATTGGTAGGTACATGATGGAGATTCCATTCCATAACCCAGGAGGGTCGACTCAACCCAATGGTTGTAGAGTCTTTTGATGACCCTTGTGAGCATTGTACTTGGCAACTCTTCTGTTATGCTTACGTCATTTGGCGCCTTTTCTTCTTGGCGACTTTTCTTGGAGCGCTGAATCACCAGTTTGGCTCTAGAAGAGTCAGGAAAATAGGTTATATGCATACTCGTATGCATGTAACCGAGCGTAGATGTTCTGCGCGGGATCAACTAGTATTTCTTAAAGCAGTAGCAACAATCAAAATTTCAATTCTATCTTTCAATTTCTATTTCACTCTTACTAATTTTTTTAAATGCATGCTTCATTCATTTTATGTGTTAACCCTATGAGCCCTAATCCGTCCCAAACCGCCCGTTCGACAGAAGCCGGTCTCAGGCAGTTTCGGGAGCCTGGGTGATTTTTCTTAGGAAAAATTTAGTTCCTTTCTTTGTTGACAATTGATCGGGTAACCACAGGTATCGACCTCCTGGAATTTCTGTAAAGAACGTGACGATTCCATTCTGTTTTTATGAGCGAAAATTCACTTCAGGTTTTGAGGCAGTGGAATTCTCACTCTAGCCGGGTTCAGTGAGTTAAAGATTAGTATTATGCATTAGTCCAAGTACTGATATTAACTTCGCTATCTGTATTGAGAAGAGTAATGAAAAGTTACATAGTATATTTTATACCAATATTAAGAGTAATTTTAGGCATTAAAAATAAATACTCTATATATTTTTTTTTGCTGCAATAGGAAAAGGTTTTCGATGCATGTTTTCTATGCATAAAGGACAGCTTTTTATAATGTATAACAAAAATATATTTTAGTTGAATATCAAAACAGCAAAACCCTTTCTAAAAAGAAGGAAAGTCAGTTGTTATATTTCTTCTTTTATGTGATCAATGCTCGAATATGAAAATATTTGAATGACAAAAAAATTATTTGGGTCCAAAACATAATTTGAGCACCGGAGAATTCAAGAGAAAGTTGAATAAAACTCTAATTTCTGTGTTTATGGTGATTTCAAATTAGGCTTAGATATAGTTGTTCCACTATTTCCATAGACTAATTCCAAATTCTCCCTATATGAAGATCCTTATTCATATGTTAACTATTCCCAGACTATTTCAACTCTAGTACACGCAGGTGATGATATCCTTCACTTTGAAACAAAGGAATTCACAATTGCAATCATGTACGATTGCCATTTGCATTTAATTTCTCATTATATAACCTGATGATTAATTTATTGATTTCTGTAATGTGTGTATTAAAGGCGCATCGCAGTTGGACTGACATTTGAAGTTCCATGCATAAAACATTATTTGAATTTCTGCTGAATATTAGTAATGAGGGAATTGCTGCAAATTTTCTCTGTGGGATCGGTTTTCAAGGATTTTAGACTTGAATGGGGGGAAAAGGCAGTTAAACCCTAATTTATTCACAAGAATAATAGATTCACATTATCACGTCTGTAATTGAAAAGAGATACTACAGCACGTCATTTCGCATACTACATGTACTGTCATAAATTAATACGCCATCATTTACATGCATTACGTGCTTTCAATTTCTACAAATATTTCTTTGTTCTCTTATTCATATATTTCTTATTTATGAATATTTCAACTATTCATAACCTCAAATTATATTCTTCCAAATGTTTCAATAATTCTCAAAACCTTCATAAGACTCCTTTTCCAATGGGCAGGGGGTACCAGTTGGGGGAGGGGGGACCCTATCCCCCTATCGGGCAAATTTTTGTACCTCGTTCACGCGATGGGCTATTCAACTAGTATATCAATAAAAATCTGGTGAAAATTTGAGACGGTCATCGTTACTCCCCTTCCCTTGTACTGCAAATCGATGCCCCTTTCGTCGGGCGGTGCCCGAGGAAATGGCAATGCCCCTTTCGTCGGATTAACTCTAACGCCACTTCTGCCACGTTTATACCTCGATCGCCAGCGCATAATGAAGGAGTATCTCCTCAGAATTCTCAACGGTTCTCAAATTAAGTGAAATACGTAGCCTAGCAACCGATGGTTATATCTATAAAATTTAGATACTTTAATATATTAGATTTATCATTAAATATACTGAGAAAACGGGAAATATCTCCAAATAACGTGGAGGGTCACTTCAGTATCACAGCAGTAACGCAATCTACTTCCTTTATCCTGAATAGGAGTTCCAATCTCTCCACAGGTAGCCATGGAGACTAAACGCTAATTCAATAATGTCAATTTTCAAACCAAATATGATTAGGGAGCAAAAGAATAATACCGTTCCTAATAACACAACATTCTCTACAATATTGCTACGTTATCTCCACAAAATATCGTTCAGTATTCAGAATATCGAACAATGTCGGAAATATTTAGTACAATATCTTTATGCTAATAGAGTAGGGCGGCGTTCAGATATGCTAAGCCACTGACGGTGACTGAAGCAGGGGGTGAAGCAAAAAAGTTATATTATGCCTCGAGCGCCACTTACCCTCGCTACGCCACTGACTCGGTCGTTAGTCAGGGAGAACCTGTACTTCAACCCTTTCGACCCGACTTTTGCATGATTAAAATTTAACTATGAAAAGAAGTTTAATAGACGTATACTATGAGATTAAAGTTTATCACTTTTCCCGTTTCCTGGAAATCTCCTGTGACAATATGTTCCAATCGTATAGTCGACTTTGACTATTCCAGTAAAACTCTCTTTCCCGCCATAAGATTAGCATGTCAGGGAAACAACTTTACAGCTTAGTAACAATAATCTTGCAACAAAGACAAGAAAAACATTTCCGCTATTTTGCAGTCTCAGCGTGTTTCCAAGTTTCTTTAATCATAATTTTATTCCTAAATCCTTAAGAACACTGAAAAGATAAAAACCATGGAAAAGTGGGATTTATTTACCAATACAGAATGGAGTCTAATCTCCGGTACGAATATGCCCATTAGGGCCGAAAGGATTAAACGAGGTAAAAGAAATGAAGAAAATCGTCAATACTA
>BGPR01000109.1:1292197-1328412 GCA_013235015.1 Araneus ventricosus | reverse complement strand
TTTCCTTTCATTTCCTCCAGGCTTGTTATTTGATGGAAGAATTTTTAGCACTTTTGAAGCTCCAATCGACGAGTTTCAACAGAATGCGAAATCATCTAAATGTGACTTCTAAAAGCAGATTCCAAATATTTTGCAGCTTCTGCAAATAAATAAAAATATGTGTTTCTACATCTATCTGAATAAATATTGGAAAACTGAAAATGTCTTCGGAGGCAGTAAGTTGAATGAGAAGGATGTTTCCTGTCTGGAGGTGAAATGTTTTTTTAGTAAAAAAAATCATCCACTCACAAACTTGGTGATGGAATGCTGGAGGCTACTCAAAGAAACTCTTGCTTGAGAATAATATGCAGGGAAAAAATAGGGGAAAAATTCAACGGCGTTGTGAAATTCAAGTATACAAAAACACGATACATCCTTCATGCCATATTTCTCTAAAGTAGAATGAAATGTTCTATTCTTTCTACTTGAAAAAATCATCGGTTTACTTTAAGGGATTATTTAGCTTTTTCAAGTAGAATAATCTACATTTTCTCATATACTGCAGTCTTTTAAACAACAATAAACATTTCAAAGTGATAATTGATCGTGCGAATCGAGGTCCGGTTTTAACTCGACTGCTCGGCATTTCGTCTGGACCAAATGCGTTGTTCGATTTTCTTCGAATTTGACATGACTGTTCCTTGAAGTTATTAAAAACAACTTATGAGTAAGGATTTTTATTTTTTGATTCCGTTTTAATATCGTGGCATTTTAATTGTTCCATTTAAAGATGGTGGCCGTTTTAATAATTCCGTTTCATGTAACGTCTAGTTTTTTAAGTAAGTTTTTCCACGGATGCTTGCCAAACGGCTCATGCTATAAAAATTTGAAGAAGATTGCCTGTTATTTATGCAACGTTTTCTGCGTATTTAAACGGCAAATTTTTTGTTGTTGTTGTTGTTTGTTATCATTCTAGAGCTCCATTCATATTGCCTCCGAAAACACCGATAATAGTAAATGACATTTAATTGTAATTTTGTTAAAACTGACAAAAACAGACATTTAATTTTAGTGTTGTTAATACTGATAAAAGCAGACATTTAATTGTAATTTTGTGGATACTGATAAAACAAAAACTTATGTCAACAATTCGACAAAAAATGGCCACACCTTTGAAGACTACAATTAAAAAACAGATCTTAGATTTTCTTTTCTTTGTACGTGAGATTTTTTTCTTGTTGTTCACAGAACTACTAGCAATTTATAATATTTGTTTTGACTATATTTGGGATGGAAGCCTAGCTCCCCCGTCAGATGAAGGCAGATGAAACACACAGATTTAGCATTTTAGATGTTTAAATGGACAAGGCGAACAATTAAGACGACACAAACATTAAAGAAAAAAGATAAAAGTAGTTAGAAGGGCGGTGCTGTCCTTTACCTCAAATCAAGTTAATCATCGGGGGGGAATACTAAGCGGCATGCTCCATCACTCGCAATTCGAACAAGTCTGCCACAAGCATGAAGGAGAGATCAGTCATGTGATGTGACGTCATCTGGTAGTGCGTTGCCAACCGGTGGGTCTAAACTACAGCTCCACACGGCATTCCTGACAGTGTATGGGCGAGATACCACATATATTATATCAGTTTTTTGACATCTAAAACCTCTATTTCTCTCGCCTTCGAATGGAGTAAGTTCAAGATCAAGTGAACTGAAGTCGAATCTATTAGAATGAAACTAATATTTACCCTGCACTGCATTATTATTTACTCTTCAACAGATTTTATGTAAATCTAAATCAATGAGTTTAAGAAATTTAAAAAAATTATTAAAAAATTCAATTCTGAACGGACGTTTTAGTTAAAATTAATTCATTTAAGACATTATTGTTTAATCCTGTGAGTCCTTTCTTGCCTCAAACAGCCCCGTTGGACAGAGGCCGGACTCAGGCAAGTTTCGGGAGCCTGGCTGAATTTAGTGGAGTAAGGTAGTTCCTTTCTTTGTTGACAAATGATCACGCAGGAGCATGTGTCGCCTATTTGGAATTTCTGTACAGAACGGAAAGATTCACTAGAAAGGGATATGCACTGGAATTTTCAGTCTAGCAGCGCTTAGAAATTAAAATAAAATTCCTTTACTTCCTTTAATCTTCCTTAATTAATTAATTAATACTTTTAATCCCTAAATTCCTTTGATCCTCTTTTTTAAATCAAATTCTAGTAAATAAATAATTTTATTAATCACCCATTTAATTATCCAAAAGAAATGGAAGAAACGGTAAACATGGAAGTGGTGCAAATATAAATCAAATGTGCAGTGTAAGAATTAAGCAAAAGGCTTTTATCAGGCAAAAGGAATTCAGGATAAAGCTTAAGTCTCTTAATATCATTTCAAATCGAAGGCCTCCAGTCTTGAGAAGAAAACAACTTGCGACGTGAGGAGAAGTTTTAACTTCACTTGAGTCACTAAGGGATCGTGAATTAAGATTGTTTCCGTGAAAAGTTAAACTTCAAGACAGAAAACGCAAGCCTACGGAGAGATTTGGTGAATTATAGGCGAAGTTGTTAGATTCGACTTCGTCTGATGATTCTCCGCCATTAATTTTCATTTGCTATACTTCAAAGGTTCTTCCACGCTCCATTTTTGATTGGAGGAGGCATTTTCCATCGTAAAAGGATTGCTATCTGATAATAATCGACTGCACCTAGGGATATGTGAAGACAGATTGAAGGTAAAATTTTTGAGCAAGAATTCTTGTTTGCTCTATCAATAGATTGCTCGGTCTCACATCTTAGCGAATAAAATTAATCACGTCAGTCTTTTAGAACTTTTGGGAATCTTTCCCGTGTTAATAACACCCTTGTTTACCACCTGATGTTTATTTAACGAGACGGCTAGAGCTCCAGGTACCTTTCAAGGATGTTCTATATGATTCCTTAACTCTTGAGTAGAATTTGAGAACAAAGGACTTTTAATTTAAATTACATAAAGTGGGTTATTTCTATCAGAGTTTATATGATGAGTTGCATTGATATTTGTTTTTGTTTTCTTGTACATGGTGACAATTATTGAGCTATATGAAATTTAAAAAAAATTCTCAAAAACTACTGAGTTCAAAAATTTTATTCAAATTTTAAAAGTAACTACAGATATTCGAATTTAGTTTATGACATGTTCGATATGCTTGCCATCAATGGCTATGACGTGGCGCAAAATTCTGCAAAAATCACTGAAGTGTCGAGACATTGACATTGCCAGTTCTCTCGAACTTTTCATTCACATTTTTTATTGTTATAACACTTGGACAGGTTGTCTTCAGCTTGTACTCGGTCGAAAATTTTCTTTGAGCCTTTTTTTCTTTTTGTTATTGATCGAATAGTAGGCCTTGACGATCGATATACGCTCAGGAACGCTATATTTCGACATTTTGAACGAAAAATGAACAACAACAATAAGAGTGCGCACGCTCAAAAAAATCCCAACATGCCCTGCATTCAACCACCAAGTTTTAACTGAATCTCGCCAACGTTTCAAAAGTTATCAAGGTTTTTTTCATATAGCTCAATAATTGTTACCCTGCATACGAAGTATGCAAAAAGAAAGTACTGAAATCGTCAAAAAATTCGGCTTCTAGATTTTGATGAATCTCCACATTTGAACCTTTCTGAGTATGAAAGAAATCTGTAATTACTACACCTGTCTTCTGCGTACACCTGTCTATCTGTGAATACAGTAACTGAAAACTTCACGTTATATACAGGGAGATTCTCTGCCGCCATGCGATTGTACGGCCGGAAACACAAGCATGAAGAGTTAGAGGGCGATTCTAGGTAAACACGTTTGAAAACCGTCATTTAACAATTATATGCAGAGACAGTGAGTTGAGGTTTTCAAAAATGCTGAGTTAACAGATATGCACCTAACATATTCGATTTAGCTCTTTACCACCATTTCAGCCCTTGTAGCTCGCCGGTGAATCTAGATATCCTAATGAAAAGGCATGTTGCCTTATAGAGTTTTCTTTGTTCTTTCCAAATACATAGTTGTATTACTTGTAGGTCTTTCAGAAACTTCACACATTTGTTTTTTCAAACTTGTCTCATTTTCATTCTGTCTACCATATCTCATAAACGATTAGAGATAGAAATCGGTTGCTATGGTGTTTTATGATAAATTTAGCATTTATTATAAAGAAATCTTCCCCTACCAAAGAATATCGAATTTAAAAACAAACGCACAGTGGCGTAGAGACCGGGGCAAAGAGGGGATTAGATGCCTAGGGACGCATTCATGTCATCTTTTAAAGTGAAATATCATGAAGTGGTGAGTTGCCCTCTCTACGCCACTGGAAATACGGAGAAAGATCTCATTTTTATTTCTGAGTCTAAAAGTTATGGAAAAATTCGAACCCACAAAAAAGTTATAGATTTATATCTTTGACCCACATCCACGAAATAAAAAATGGCGACATAACAAATAGCATATCGGTCGAAAAACAAACGCGAAAATATTCGGAGCCAATTGGAAGACAAAGAAGCTGTATCTTGTTTCAAAGAAAACATCTCGTCGGTCATGCTATCCAGTATTTTCTATGGAATGCATCCGTGTGTGTGTGTTATCAAAATGGCTGAAGACGAGAGATAAGTGGTGAAAGAAAACAAAGAGTCAGAGAATAAAGGGAACAGGTTTTCTCCCCTCAGGAAATATTACCTTCTAGGAATATTCCAAATGTTTAAGGAAATATACACAAAATATAAGGTTCTGCATAAGGCGCCCACGCTTTTATTCGAACCATGCATTTTATTGTAATCGGAAAAATTATTTTTTTCTTTTGAGTTCATTTTGACGAAATTATAATGTGCAAACGTATTTTCTCATTTAAAGTGCATTTTGAATAAAAGCTTACACCTTAATTTTCTTTATTTATTTTATTTTCTACTTTTTAGTGTCGGCTGACACGAATACACACGACATGTTAGGCATAATAAACCAAATTCAAGTATTGATTTCTCCAATATAAAATATTATATATATATGCACAATTACACTTTTAAAATGATATAATGACATTAATGTTCTGAAATATAAATCCGTAATATATTACGTGATAACTTACAACTATTATCAACAATGTAATAGGAAAAAAGAGAATCGATCTACACAACTTTCTCTTTTTGCTTTGAATGCGAAACGTTTGGCGCACACGAAGTAAAAAAAACCCTACTTCTGGTTGTTGGCGAATTCTAATAGAAATTAAACCCAAGACGCGTAGAAACACGAGCTTCGTCATTCATCGGTGCAGGAAAAGGTAGGGTAGGATTGTAACCAGGAGTTGTTACAACCTCACATAACGTGAGGTTAACACCTTCCAAATTTTATCGCCCAAATAAAGAGCTAAAATTTCAATATCATTTTGTTAGGTTTAAAATAGGTATAGACTACACATTTTTTTGCAATATTGTATTGCCTTCGGAAACACACCACTGTGCTAAATTTCAAAGCTGTAGCTCGATTGGAAGTGGGTAAGTAATCGATCTCAAGATTTGAAGACAAGACACTCAAGTTGAATAAAAGCTTATAAAAAAGAGACAGAGAATGAAGGGAACTGGTTTTCTCCCCTGAGGGAATATTAAAATATCTCATCTCAGGAAGAAGAAGGAAATAATAAGATCATCATAGAAGAGGGAAATAATAAAATCACGTTAGATTATCCCCCAAGCGAATCTGAGTGGACATGCGCAAGATATTTTTTATTAACAAGTGAAGTAAATAATAGATAAGTATTTTTTTGCTGTTTATAGACTGGATCATATAGAATATGTGTTTTTTATGCCTGTATTGTTTTCTCAGGTAGCTTTCTTTACAGAATATTGCTAATTAGATATGTTATTTACGTTTATCTTACTAAAGATATTTTTTATCGAAATGATCTGAAATTATACGAAAGAAACTCGGTTATTTCATTTTTAACTTAATTTGTTGATTAACTTACTTTCTATAACTTAAATTAAGTAATTTTGGGGGAAAATAATAATTGAGTGAAATATTTTCTTGCTGTGAAAGGAAATCTCGGCTCTCACAAATACAATGCTCATGGCTTGTATTTGTAAGAATCGTATCGAGTTAAAATTAAATTTTTGAAACGTTCCGAATTCTCAAAACATTATCTTTTCAGTACTCTAGCGAAAATTCATAAAGAAATCATTGATTCATTGAGTGTCATTGAAGTCTTGGTGCGAATATGAAGAAGTATTCCTCTACCTAAGAGCATCTAGGCCCCAGATGAAGTACAAAGAAAACTCTTATTCTTATACCTGAGTCTAAAATTATCGTAAAGCTTCGGATGCACAAAAAAGGTGTGGATTTATATCTTTGACACATAATGACGGAAAATAAGACTACATAACGCACATCGTATCATTCGGAGAATAAACTCAAAAAAATAGAAGCCAATTGGAAGACAAAGGAGGTGTCTTGCTTCAAAGACGCTATCTATTATTTGCTATGGAATGTATGTATGTACGTTGCTAGAATAGCTGAAGCCAGAAAATAAGTGGGAAAGAAAACAAAGAGAGAGAGAATGAAAGGAACTACTATTCAACCCTGGGGCAATATTCCAACATCTCATCTCGAGTTACGACCGAGAAATTCGCACAGAAGAGGAAGATAATGAGATCGCGACAGAACACCCCAGGCGAATCATGAGTGGACATGCGGGAAACATTTTTTTCTTTAACTTGTGACGTGAATAATATATAAGCAATATTTCAGAGTCGTTTAAAGACTGGATTATACAGAATATGTACTTTTTTACCTTTGAATTGTTTTCTGAGATAGTTTTCTTTTGAGAATTTTGGTAATTAGATACTTTTTATAATTATGACCTTAAATTACAGATAAGAAACCCAATTATTCATTCGTTTTAATTAAGTAATAGTAGGGAAAACAGTTGAGCGAAATCTTTTCGTTCTGTGGAAGGAGACCTTGGCTTTTTACAAATACAATAAAACTTCGATTAACAGACACTCGTTTAACTGTCAGCTTCTGTTATCCGCCATTGTCAAAATAATGTAGATTTATCGTATTACAATACATTTCTGTATATTAATACTATGATATTGATCGTTTTATAAACTTAAATGCAATTTGTATGCATTATTCACTTTCAAAGGCTTTTCGTCCTAAGACAGCAGTGAAATCACGTTACTGTACATATGCATTAAGAGACTTCTGTTCCCGTCTATTCGGTTATCCGTCACAGCCCTGGTCCGGAAGGTGACCGTCCGAACCAGGGCTGTGACGGTTAATCAAAGTCTTACTGTTCCAAGTTCACGCATTAGCATTTCTAGGGAACAATCTTTAACAGCACATGTACGCGGGTTTAATTTTTTAAAACAATATGTAGTGAAAAAGTGAACAAAGTGACAAATACTTAGAACATTTGTATTTTGTCTGTGCATTGTAACAAAATCATCCCAACTAAAATATGAATAGACAGCTAAAATATGAAAATAGAATTATACGTATATCTAAATGTAATGAATATACAGGTTGTCCACAAATTATTATAGCAAAGTGACAAATACTAATAATATGAATAATAATACAGTAAACTAAATGATAAATAATAATAATATTTAATAATAACAGTAAACTAAATGACAAATAGTAATAACAGTAAATAAAGTGACAAATAGTAATAACATTTCTATTTTGTTTTTATATTGTAATAAAATTATCACAATTAAAATATGAAAATAGAAGTCGACGTATCTTTAAATATAATGAATATACAGACTGTCCACAAATTATTGTAATGAAGTGACAAATAGTAGTAACATAAATAGTAATAACAGTAAACAAAGCGACAAATAGTAATAACATTTCTATTTTGTCTGTATATTGTAACAAAATCATCACAACTAAAATGTGAATACATAGCTAAAATATGAAAAAAATAATTATACGTATCTCTAAATGAATGAATATACAGGTTGTCCACAAATTATTTTAGCGAAGAAACAAATAGTAATAATACAAATAATAATAACTGTAAACTAAGTGACAAATAGTAATAATATAAATAATAATAACAGTAAACGAAGTTACAAATAATAATAACAGTAAACAAAGTGACAAGTAGTAATAATATTTCTATTTTGTCTGTATATTGTAATAAAATTATCACAACTAAAATAGTGAAATAGAATTCGACGTATCTTTAAATATAATGAATATACAGACTGTCCACAAATTATTGTAACGAAGTGACAAATAGTAATAACATAAATATTAATAACAGTAAATAAAATGACAAATAGTAATAACATAAATAGTAATAATAGTAAACAAAGTGACAAATAGTAATAACATAAATAGTAATAATAGTAAATAAAGTGACAACAGTAAACAAAGTGACAAATAGTAATAACAACTCTATTTTGTCTGTATATTGTAACAAAATCATCACAACTAAAATATGAATAGATAGCTAAAATATGAAAATAGAATTCGATGTATCTCTAAATGTAATGAATATACAAGGTGTCCAAAAATCATTGTCGGGAATTCCTTACCTCATAACTTTTGATTAAAGAACGTGACGAAAACTGTTATTATATATTGAAAAAGTACAATTCAAAAAGTTTTTTAAAAAACACAGTAAGTAAGTTAAGTAATTAGTTTAGTTATTAATTTAGTTCTTATTTTTTAATTAATTTTATAATTATTTATATTATTTTTTAATTTAGTTTCCACATAGCAGTAATTTGCGGCATGTAACTCATTGACACTTTGCTGGTTCTGTCTCGATGTTTCTAGGTTTATGTTAGCAAAACGCAAGAATCTTGGACGAAATAAGAACAGCAAAAATTTTCAAGATGTGGAAGCTCTCAAATAACCTTTAATACAAAAGTTGCGGCAGAAAATAATTTAAACGCAGAAGTTGAATTACTATTTCCAATACATCTATATATTTAAAATAATTAGCAAAACGAGAGGACTAGTCCCCCAGCCCAAACCACTGAACCGATTTCGACAAATTTTTTTTCAGATGAAATCTTATGACGTCTAGACATGTCATCAGTGGTCTCCTGTTCCCCACCACTTTCCATTTTCGAGAGAAATCTAATAAGCGCTACTCCACTATACATTATTCGTGGGAGGGAATGTATCAGAAAGTCCCCCAGCCCCAACCACCAGACCGATTTCGATGCTTTCATTTCATGTGAAAGCTTATGACGTCTAGATATGTTAACAATGATCGCCTGGCGCCCACCATCCTCCATTTGTGAGGGAAATCGAAAAAATAGTACTCCCCTGTACATTCTCTCAGGTGAAAAACCTTGAGTCGTAATAAAATAAAATAAAAATTAACGAAATAAAAATTCCTTAAAATAAAAATTCCTTGAAATAAAAATTGTCGAAATAGATCCAATTGTTGGCAATTAGACCGATTTTCATTCTCCATTTTTGAGAGAAGTCGAAAAAACACTACTCCACAGTATTTTCTTCTATGGGGAAAAAACCTTCAGACAGTTTCCCAGCCCCAACCACCGGACCGATTTCGACGATTTTTTTTATATGGAAGCTTATGATGTCCAGATATGTCATAATAGTCGCCTGACAACCATCTCCCTGCATTTTCGAGTATATCGCAAAATAAAACTTTGCCAGAATTCCTCAGCCTCTACAATCGCCAAGATGTAATCATAGCTACGAGTTACTAATATTATGGGTAACAGCTGGCCGCCTAAGGCGGCTATATGTGTCATCAATGATCACCTACCCCCAACCCTCCCCAAAAAAACACTACTTCGCTATACAGTCTCTAAGGAAAAAATCTTGCCCCAACCACTGAACCGATTTCAACCATTTTCATCTTATATAGAAGCCTATAACGCCTAGATATGTCATCAATGGTCGTATGTCTCCCACCATCCCATGTCCATTTCTGAGAAATATCGCAAAATAAAACTTTAGCGGATCTCCTGAACCTCAACAAATGGACCGATTTTTTTTTTTTTGCCAATTTATTTTGTCACTTCCTTAACATAACTAACCAATCAGAATCCTCAGCTTTAATTTTGTAAGTTTAAAATCGTATTTTTCATTTGTATGCAGTAACATCAACATGGCGTGTAAAAAATATTATAAAATAACTATTGTAGGTGCTGGAAACTGTTTATTTAGAGCTCTGTATTTATGGATCTGAAGACTCTCATGCAAAAATTCGTGAGAAAGTTATGCTAAACCTTGCAACTCGATGGGGATTGGTCAAATCTTAATATAAATAAAAGTCATTGTAGCTACGTATGTGGGTATGTGGCCATATTCCACATCTCCGCCTAAACCAAAGAACTACTTTCAACCAAATTTTGCACACTTATTATTTAAGACAAGAGGAAGACACTATGAACTTTTCAAAGTCCAATTGTTAAGTAAGCATTCAATTAATTAGAACTTAACCGAAACCGTTTTTCCGCCGTAACTTCGGAGCAAATAGTCCGACAAACACTATTTTTATACTGTCTTAAACTTTAATTGTTTTCCTTTTCAATGATACCAATTTTATTTCCGTACAATGTTTCCTTTAAATTTTATGAATTTTTAAAAAAATTTAAAGAAATTGATTACTTACAAACGATATTGAAATAAAGCATTTTTATTGATACTTCGTTGCTAGGCAACGGTGAGACTTTGAACAAATTTCTTTTTATTTCTGTAAATATTTTACACAAGAATTGAAAATCATTGTCAACATTATAAGGCCCAAAAGTTAATTAAATCTTTAGTTAATTAAGAATTAATCAAGGTTTTGCGTTTTTCCGCGATATATTTCGAAAGTGTTATGTTATAATGACTATTTTTATACTATATTAGAGTTTAAAAAATAGCTTTTCAGAGGTGAAAATTTCAATTGCGTTCAAATTGTTGCTCTCATTTCAATAATTAAAAAAAATTCAATTGTGTATAAAATTCACAATTTGTAGCTGTTGCTAGAACATATAAACAAAATTATGGAAGAATACTAAAGAAAAATTTAAAAGCAGATTTTTCCTAATTTATATAAGGAACAGCTATTTATCTGGTTTGTTTTATCTCTTTTTATTAATGAAAATTTAACTATTTATTTACCTTTCCTAAAACATTCTCCAAAATCCTTCTTATACTTCACTATGTATGAACGAAATTTGAAGTAAAAATGTTTCAGACGGTAAAGGAATTTTTATGTATTATAATTTTCTATAGAAAAATATATTTTCATTAAAAATATTAGACATAAAAGTATTTTAATCCCGAGCAACGCCGGGCATAACAGCTAGTAGTTTATAATTTTAAAGGAACCTGATGTCTACGAAGAAGATGAAATCTACTATGGGTTTATAACATGTTCCATTGATCTTTATGCAGTATTTAAAAGTGAAAAAAGCAGTTGCTGAGAGCGGAAAGGGCAGTGCCGAGCGAATATTTAATTTTGATAACACTGTATTGAAGTACACATTTCCTTTTCCTTTCCTCCGGTTCTAGCTTTAGTTCAAGAAGGTTGTCACGGAGGGGAAGAGGTCCAGAAACTTGGGACTTAATCCGTTGTTCCACGTAGTTTCAAATCAAAGAAATAAATTTATTCTAGTCTCAAGAATGGGTCAAAATACCGATTAAGTTTTTGTTATTGTATACACGTCATCTTACATCACAGCAATGCGTTTTATTGCTTATAATTTCCGCGTTAGGTAATTTTATTCCTTATGAAAAGTATTCCCAGTTTGTCTCATACAGTTTTATTTTACTGTGATTCTGAGATACAAAATAGGCAAATCGCTTTTTCAGAATACTGTTTTTCTGCTGACTAATAAGAATTTTCGATGATTGAAAATAAATATAATATTTCTCTAAGCTGCCAACCCTTCTCAACGACCACTGTTGTATGAGACAGAATTTTCGGCTCATAGATATAATGATAATTATACTTTAGGAGTAGCCACTCGAATCCTCTGATCGGAAGGGGTGGTCGACCATTCAACTTCAACAAAATCCATTCCTTTCTTCGCCAAATGACCGTGGGTCTTTTAATAAAAGAAAGGAGTGTAAAGAAAAGTACATAAACTAAAAAGAACACAGGAAATCATATCGAAATTAATCCTCTCTTTCCCAATGTGGAGGAAAAAGTGAGCTTCGTCCTCTATCGGTGTGTGATATTCACACATCCATGGTTATTAAACGCTGAACAACAAGCCTTGTTCACCACATTCATATCCTTTTATTCTCTGAACGATATCCAAGCGTGTTTTTCTGAATCTAGACCATTGTATACAAGTATTGTGTTAATATGATTAAGGGAAATTGTCAAGAAAGCTAGCCATATCCTTGAACTGCATGCATATTTCTCTTCCAAAAGTATTTGGATTTATGTTTTGAAAGTCATATTAAAGTATATTACACATGCCAATCAGTATTAAAAGTAATTATATTGTCTAATTCCCGAAAAGCAGGAAAATTTCGTAATTTCAGATACTACAAAAATTTGAAGATAAGATGTTACTTTCTATCGTAACTTTCACTTAAAACAATCGATGGCATTTAAAATAAATAAAGAGACTATCTGGTAAAAGCAGACTGTTTTGTATTTGATGAGAGTCTTTTGATTTACTATACTCAGATATGCAGCAGCAATATGCATCACATTCTGAAACTATTTCTTTCGATTTTATGTATTACCGAAGTCTCTTCATATGCTGAATATTTTTTATGTAAACCAGGCAGAAATGTTTTGCATTTAGGTGACGCTGCGTACGTCAATTCAACCGGCAAACTCAAACTTGAAAGAGGATTTTTAGAAACGAGCCAGGACGAGTGTTCTCTGTTTCTGCAAGCTCCGACTAATCATGTGATTGTAATTAGCATAGAAGCTTTGGATTTTCCACTATACTGCAAGGAGTTTCTGGAAATTTCGAGTAACTCCACCACTTTGCGTTTGTGCCAATCATTTCGTATCAGACATACTTTGGAATCGAATACCATCGTTTTCCCTGAGTCTATCGTTAAAATTGTAGCGTCTAAGCCAATATACGATTCATATAGTTCTATGATGCTGATATTTACTGCTGTGACAAAGCGTACCTGTGACAACTCAACCTACCAATGCAGCAATGGATTTTGTATCAACAAACATTTGCGTTGCGATACTCACAATAATTGCGGGGATTATTCAGATGAACTTTCAAAAGGAAATGCAACATGCTCTATTATTGTAAGACATGGATTTTGGAAAGGTCACATAATGATAACTCTGTTTGTTTTAATTCCAATTCTTTGTATGATTGGTTTCTTTTTATCTTCTTACTTTTGGAATAGACATCGTCGACCTTATCAAATGTAAACATATTTTTGTAAGTACAAATCTAATAAATATATATTCTAGATTTAGTGTCTATATTATTCAGTAATGAACGACTGTGAAAACACTGTAATAACTCAAGAAATGACGATGGGTCGATAAGTTTTCTAACAAATTTTTGTTCAAATTTAGAAGTTGATACACAATCGTAAAACGGCACCAAGTCGCCAAAGCTAATGCAAGCAATAAGGTGCAGAGGACAAGATCTTTCTATGGCATCTTGGCACCGTTTTAAGAGCTGTGTACCAACTTCTAGATTTAAACCCAAATTTTTAACTGTTTGAAATTGACTATGGTTCATTACAGTCTACTTGGGTACTTACGTATTAACGCCACCGAAGCTGAAGTTGCGCTAATGCGCAAAGATTGGCGGCACTTAAAAACCGTAAAATCTGGCGTGTTAAAGTCACCGCAGCTACAGATTTGGCGGACGGCTACAGATTTGGCGGCTTTTAAGTGCCGCCAATCTTGGCGCATTAGCGCAACTTCAGCTTCGGTGGCGTTCATACGTAAGTACCTCTACTTGCAATAAAATGTTTGGTTGAAATCTAGTTTAATGTACCTTTTGAGTTTGTCACCAATGTGTCTACTCATTTGGCGACCAAACAATGCATTGAGGCGGCTCTGGCTGGATCGTCAAATGTATTAGCATATTGACGACAAACATTAAACTAGATTTCAAACAAATTTTTTACCATCTTTTAACACTTAAAAGACTCATTTTTTAAGAATTGCTTTGATTTGAATGTACTTGTATGTTCTGTTAGACTTGAAAGGGTTAAATATTTAGTTGCATAGAATTACGCGTATTTTTGCTAAAACTAGAGAAGATGGTACTGTGCCATATTGGCGACTCTTTCGCCAACCTTTATGATGGTCTCCATCACAAAGATCTTAACCATCTTATATCTAATAGTTTATCTGAGTTTGGTGGATTGAATTCTTACATCTAAATTTGGTGAGCCTATCAAAAAATCAAGTTTGGCGACGGTACCGCATTCTCGAGTCTAACCGAATTTTTCATATAATGTTGGCGCGACATTTCTTGCACGTAAGTGATGTTTTCAGAGAACAGGTAGGCCTCAGATACCTTTTACTGACTGAATATATTGGATTTTTCATGACCTGGCGTAAAGCTCATAATTTTTTAATAGATTGATGCAACATGTGTAACAAATTACATATTTGTATCGAATTTCGGTACTTTTCTGCTAGCGAATTGGCAAATCTTAGTAATAACTCTCCTCACCAAATCTTAGATATGAATGTTGGCGCTAACGGAATCGCGCCAACATCCGGAAATCTGCCAAACGAATGAAATCTTGAATCACGTGAACAGTTCTACCAAGGCATGCCAAATAGTCTAATCGCCAATACTATCGCCGTAGCAGCTATCTTGTTTCCTAACGTTGTGTTGGCGATAGGGCGTTTCCTGTGGCTTGGCGATGATGGCATTGAGGATTCTAGATTTTGATATACCAAATTTTTTTTAAAAAAAGCTCAATAGCATAAAATATAGTGCAGTCTGTCTTATCGGGAAATTGCGGTATTATGCCGATTCTGGTATTAAAATTTTACACTGTTAAGAAATTTTATGTTCGATAAGAAATGTTACCATGATAAATTGATATATAGCCAGTTAACTTCACGAAGTAAGCGCTCAAGCTTTGTATAAACTACAGCTTGCAAATTCCGGTGTTCTTTTTATTTACACATCAATCGAGATTATATAAACAACATCAAAAATTAATCATTTATTTTGAAACTAGAAAAAATATTAAGCATATCTAACACATATAAGGACATGAATCACATTATGATAATGGACATTATGCTAACAATGCAGCACATTATGATAAAATAATATCATCTGCTTATCACAATAACCGCATACATCCAAATACTAATTCCTGCCTCTTAATAGTGTGGTCGTAGGTGTTATTACCACATTTTTATACATTTTATTATTAGAAAGTTAGTAGAAAGATATCGAGTTACTTGAGAAAATGAGTTAGGATATAATAAAAAATTGCTGTTCTTCACTTAAATAGTTTAAATCCTCAAGACACCATCTGTTATTTTTCTGGAATATTATTCTATTGATAATGGTATATAATCTATAAATATTTTATAAACAAAGTTGCTTACATCGTTATACAGGTGGTCGTAAATTATTAGACCCATTTCAAATATTAATAAAAAAAACCTATTAATGTTACAAATAAGGGAGGGGGGTTTGACGAGAGCGCATTTGAAACAGTGTTTTTTTTCAGATAGGTAACGCGCAGTTACGGCGGTCTATGGGGTCATAAGTTATTGGACATCTCCCATTTTTAGAGCCTTTATCTGCGAAACTTTTAAAGCTAGAAAAAAAATAAAAGCATGTATTTGTAGGGAATTTTACGCTCTTTAATTTGTTGATTCACATGTAGTGTGAAAACTGAAAATTTTTCAAGATACTAAAAGAAACTAAAAGTGAAACCAAAATATGGACATCGGGTTCTGCTGACCGGTAGCCATTGCGTATGGAAATCTCTCGCTTTAGCAAATTTAGAACGCAGTAATGGTAAGCCACCTATTTGAAAAAAAACTTTTTTATTCCCTCTCTATTAAAAAAACCGTAGTTGTAACATTATTAATTTTTTAAATTGATTCAATAATTTATGACCAGCCTGTACTTTTATCGATAATTTTCCATCAGCTGGGCAGTAGTGTTTCTTAAGCATAAATGTTTACAAGAAAAATAGCTTCTCTGTTAAATTCAAAACTTCCAGAATTTGCATAAGTTCGCTAATCCCAATATTTTATACTGCGAATAGCAAGTTTTTCTGTAACTCCACTAAATAAGATTGCTGAATTAAGCATGCTTTTTGGCTGGTGTCAAGCTAAAGGAAAAGTTCTCTATTATCTTATAAACACTAACAAAAACCAACACTTATATAAGCAAAAAAAGTAAGATTCATTGTTGAGGTCCAGACACGAAATCAGATATTCAGTTTAGTGGTGAAAAGACATTGTTTTATCTCCAATAATTTATTAGACAATCATCTCTTTCTAAACTTGCAGTTCATTTTCTTCGAGAAGCAAATCATTTGATTGATTTTCTTACAAAAAATTTTAAGTCACATTTATCATACTCATCTAATAAAATTAGTAATAAAAATAACTTCACGATTAATCATGACGGACAATTAATTTATTAATTTTCTCGTATAAAGATACTAATTGTTTTGTTTTTCTGAACTTCTTCCAATTTCTTAACATAACTTTTTGCTTTGTATAATATATATATGAGGAGCAAACATTCAAACCGTGTTTTCTCCAAAAAAAGAAAAAATAAGTTAGTGATTTTTCTTTGAACTCAACATTAAATAGTACAAATTTATACTATTATTTTCAACTGAAACAAGTTTTATCCCATTATAAACCTACTTAGAAATTTGAGGTTTCAATCAAAAAGTGCTTCCTGCAGAGCTTGTTTACTGTTTCCTGAAAAATTGTATCCGAAGGAGAAAGCATGGTTTGAATGTTTGCTCCTCATATATACATAATCATCAATACAAACATGAAACGAAAATACAAAAAAGTAAGACAAAAAAATTGAAAAATATCAAGACGAGCCGCTCGTCAGGGGGGAAAGCCCGTCTATGATATTAATTAGTGCTTATATATATATATTGCATATATAATATGACGAATAATAATTATGAAAGCCGATTCTGTCGTATTTTATACTGAAATATGACAGAACTTAATCGTCGACAATGGGAAGGGGAGGGTGAATGTACTTACTTCTATTGCATAATATCGTGAGCTATTTAAATACAACTTCTGCCATTAAATCTATATAAATTTGAAAAGAAATGAATTAAAGCAATTTTATAAAAGCGTAACTCGTTAAATTATACTGAATAACTGAGATGAGATATCTACGTCATTCAAGGCCAAAGGGTTAAATAAGAGCAGTGACAATGTATAATTACAATTAATTTGCTGAAAGTCATTTTTATTGAATTAACATTGAAATTACGTCAAGTGAAAAGACCGACAATTTCGATACTCTAACCAAATAATTCTTTGAACTCTTACAATTAATTTGCTTTCGTGAAACCGGAGACGTGCTAGACGTGCCTTCTGCTGCACGGTAGCCATTTTGACACTGGGGTTGGGAATCTACCTCTGCAGAAGATTCACTGCGCCGTAATGGCCGCGTTACTTTCAAAAATAACTTTCTGAGCTTCTCTCTCATATTATAAAAAAACGAAGTTGCTACATTATAGGGGGTTTTTTTATTAATTTTTGAAATGTGTCCAATAATTTATGACCAGACTATACTTTTATGGTTGTGAATGTAAATAAAAAATACTTTTTATTCAATATGGAAGCGGCTTCACCCACAAACCTAAACCATAAAGCTCCCTAATTTTAGTTCAGTCTGTGCTGAAATCTTCAGTTTGAAATCTTTTACTTTTTTTTTCAAAATTATCCAAATGTTTTAACAATTCACTCTTAAACCTAATTCTAAGCGGCTTTTGCAGCCAGACTTAAAATGCCTTTTAGCTAAATATTCCAGGATTTCACAAGGTCCCATTTTAGTACTCAGGTTGAGGAAAAAGTGCACTGCCACTGGCACTCAAATGCGTATATATGTTACCGGCAATATATGAAAGCCGTCCTTCTATAGAATACCTAGGCATTTTATAGAATGCCGAAAACTGGTCGACAATGTATGAAACGATTAACATTTCACACATTTCCTAGGCGTTCTATAGAATGCCAAATGACAAACCGGCAAAGTATGAAATACATATCCGATTCAATTTTATAAGAAATGAAATTAATTGCAATTCAAAATAAAATTATTTCTTTTATTGAGTCAAGAAGTAGGTTCATATTTCATTTTGTTTTCTTTAATAAGAAAAACCTAAATTTTCTTCTGTACAACTTTGATTTTTCTTTACGCATTTTAAATAAAAGTTTTTAATTACACTCTTTCATAATTTTTTCAGAATAACAAACGTAATTTTGAGAAATGCACGTCTTTTAAATAATATGCTTTTTCATGAGCTTTTTTCACACTTTGCATAAATAGCATTTGTCATTCTATAGAATGCCTAGGAAAAGTATATAATAATTCTCATATTTCATAATTTGCCTAAAAACGTCCGGCATTCTATAAAATGCCTAGGTATTCTATTGAATGCCGACGTTTCATACATTGCTGGTAACATGTAAATCAAGAGGAAGTTTCTTCTTATGCATTAACACGTTAGCTGCCATGAGACCGCTAACTGCCTCTCCTACGACGTGACTCACCCGAGGCACTGAGAAACCGTTGGCTACCTCAGCGCCTTCTCTGTTTTGAACGGAATATATTTCCCTTAACGTCAAGATAGCACATTGTGAGCATATATGCCAACTGATACGGATTCTCCGTAGTTACTACTGATTTTATGGAAAATTTCCGCAAACTACGGAACTAAGGATAAGATTAACATTTCGACGGAAATGGGCTTTTTCCGCTTGCGCGCAGTCGTTTTAGTTGTATTCGTTGATGACTTGACGAACCCGATTTTTTTCTACATTTCCATGTTTTTGAAAAACGTCATATAATTATTTCTAATTCTTCTCTACGGTTAAGAATAAAATTTCTACGGAAATGGGTTTTTTTCTCCTTGCGCGCAGTCATTTTAGTTGTATTCCTTGATGACCTGACGATATAGATTTTTTTTGCTACATTTCCATGTCTTTGAAAAATGTCAAAAATTATTTCTAATACTTCTCTACGGATAAGCTTAACATTTCTACGGAAATGGATTTTTTCCCCTTTCGCGCAGTCGTTTTAATTGTATTCCTTGTTGACTTGACAATCCAGATTTTTTCCTACATTTTCATGTTTTTGAAAAATGTCATATAATTATTTCTAATTCTTGTAATAATAATAGTAATATATTTATTTCTTGTGTTATTTATTCAGATAAGATATTTTTCTTAAAGAATAGAAATTTATGGTTACTAAAAATATGATGAAATATATAAATGATCAGAAATTCAAAACTTAGATACCAGTCTCTTTCCATGTGTGTGTGTGCGCGCGTTTGCCACCCTTGTAGACCTTCTGCTAAGGACATCCACCCTTCCAATGTTTGCATGTATGATTGTGAGTCATTTTCTGGCCTCCTCTGGGTGAAGAGGATAATTTTTAGCTATCTTCAAATCTATTTGGCAGTCAACGTGTTGAGAAAAATTTTAGAATTCCTTGTTTGTACCGTTATTTCAAATTAGCCGCATGTGGTGACCAGCTAGTTCCTCGTAATTACTGCAAACGATAAATTTCAATAAAATCTTTTTTGTTCTTGATGTACCTCTCAGCAAAGTATTTTTGAATTTCAAATTTTTATAGGTATACAGGGTTTCCCAAAAAAGTGGAACAAGCGTTTATTTCCTTAAATATTGATCCTAGACATATACTTCCAATTCCAAATTTTTTATGCGGCCCCATAGTGAGAAATGTCATTTAGTAAAATGTTTTTCTCACATTCATCTATTCCCATACCAAACTGCACGCTTCTATCTGCAAAATTTACAGAGATATGCGAAGTCAAATTTATTGACTCATACCATTTTTTCATACCTCTGACTGCTGTTTGACGACGTACATTTCAGGGATAATATATATTTTTCAATGAGTCATTTAAAGAGCGGGATCAGGAAATAACAATGTGTTTGTCAACTCTTGTTAAATCTGAAATATAGTAAAATTATACATTAACTGAAGTATTTACAAAAATAGTTCATATCGCGAACCTTCGAAAAATATTCAAAGATGGGTCGGCTCATCTTCTTAGAAACAAACAGTGCTATAAAAATACTGCTATAATACGATTGAAATACAATTTTTCAAAGATAGCTTTACCTTTAAATATCCTAAACATGTGTTTTAGAAAATTACCCTCGTATCTTTTTCGGTGAGTGACTTTTAACAACAGAAATCGAATACGTAGTAACCAGCCAGGTTCTCGTTGAGGCAATATGAAAGTGAATCCGAAGCCTATAAACAGCCAATGAAAGAGAAATTAGAAATAAAAAAAGAGCGCGAAGACTAATTTTGGGTGAGTTTGAAGGGGAGGAAAAAAAGAAAAGAACTTTATTTGGCATAGAACCAAACAAGACCATCCAAATATACGGCTCTGACTAAGCTCAATTCTGAAAGGATAATTATTCACCTTCGCCATTATATCACTCAAATGTACGCAAGAAGCTAATTTTGATGCTTTCCAGAACTATTTGGTGTGCAGCTCCATCCTAAGTCTGTTTTACTTTTTCCTTCATTTTCTATCTTATTTTCTCGTTTTTATCTTTTTCAGCTGATAATAGAACTCATATAGTGGAGAAGTAAGCAAATAAGAAAAAAACGAAAATACGAATTTTCAAAATAATTTTAGCGAGTTCTGCAACTCCCCAACCCTAAAGAACGAGTAGCCACTGCCTTTCGGTAAAAGCTAATCATACGTACAACGCTGACAACCAATAATTTACTATTATTGTTCGATATTAGGGTACTTTCCTTTCATTCTTTAAATTTTCATTTTCTCAAGTTGTCCTTCCATTCTTATCAAGTCGATAGTTGCAACTATCTGCCAATAAAACTGAATAACATTATGCGTCATTACAAATTTTTTCAATCCACGATGATTGGATGATGTTTTACTTGGCAAATATTAGGATTTTGGAGTCTTTTTATGTTGAATAAATTTGCATTTCTGCAATAAACATCTCTATATAAATTTGTGAGAGGCCCCTTTAAATTTAAAAATTAATTATCTCTGCAAGTTTTTCAGATAGAATCGTGAAATTTAGTTCATACATAAATGAATGTAAGAGGAACATTTTACTCTTTGACACTTTTACTCTACGGGGAACGCATAAAAATTTAATTTTCTTAACTTTTTATTTTCAATTTCCACAGAAGCCAAAGTGTTTTCACACAAATTATTACCATATTTGATGAAACTTTATAATTGAAAGTATATGCCCAGGTGCAATATTTAAGGAAATAAACATTTGTTCCACTTTTTAGCGTAGGACTACATTCCTCCCATTGGAGTCCCAGGAAGGAATTTCATTCACACGCCAGAACGCCACAAAAAACGTTGTACGGGAGATCCTCTATATCTCGGTAACTACATATGTTAAAGACATAACTAATGTCTTAGTTTAGACATAAAGGGTAACAACAGAAGTTTTTAAAAAATTGAAAATCGGAAAAGAGTCACGCGATTAAAGTAGTACTGCGCCTTTAACATCAACGGCTGTTTGAAAAAGACAGCCTCCCATCATATTTTGGTACTTGTATAACTTGTTCCATTTTCGAAGCCTTACATCTGTTTTGTTTATTCTGCTATGGAAAGATTCTCTTTATTTGTCATTTCACCTGAAACCTGAGCTTAGTAAATAGAGATCGTGTTGATTGAAAACGGGAAATTAATATAACTAAACTCCTTAGCCATACTAGCATTTAGAGCAACAGGATAGATTCGTTATTAAATGCTTTCTTAACCTATATCTTCACTGCTCCAAGAATCAAACATACTCCAGACATCCGACTGATTGAAGCACTAACTCAACTGCTTCGACCTCTTATCTTTATGCTTTCTGCCACTCAGACTGAAGAACGACTCCTTGGTGCCACGAGATGTATTATTCCCAATACACTCCGATGACCCATTCACCTCTCTGCCATCTCCGTTTTATCTTTCAGGGCAAGGTCATAAAGCCATCCCAATTCTTGTAACAGTTCTATCATCATTCCCTTGGTATCTCCCTATTTATCGACAGAAGGTCCACTGATAAGCAGAGTCCATGATCCTCCGTTCGCCCACTGTCTATTGATAGACTACCCAATAGAGAGGACGATACATCGATAATCATATTTAATCATTTCGCGTGCATGATTAAAGTTTAAGTATGAAAAGCAGTTTAATTTATTGTTGACATACCAAATTTTGTATGCTGTGAGTTTAAAGTTTTCCCGTTTCCTGGAAATCTGCTGGGACAATGTGTCCTAATCGTATAATCGACTGGGTCAATATGCGTCAATAGTATAATTGACTGGGTCTATTTGCCCCAATCGTGTAGTCGATTGGGACTATCCCAGTAAAACATCTGTAAAACTCTCTTTCCTGTCATAAGATTAGCATATCAGGGAAATATCTTTAGAGCTTATAATCAAGGAAATATCTTTACACCTTATGATATAACAATAATCTTGTAGTAATGTGATCACTGATGGAATACATGGTCCCACTGTTAAATACGGTTGGGACAATATATCCCACAAAAAGATTTTATTCAAAATTTCTTAAAAATCTGATATTAAAAAGGCTAAACTATTACTTAATAAGAACAGTAAGAACTATTTTACACTAACTATGGCATAAATATAGTTGTACTTATTATAAATTTTTAAAAATAATGGCTAATTGAAACTTGAGTGCGTGTTCAAGAAAATGTCCGCCATTTGCAATCTGAGGATGTTTCCAAGTTTCTTTAATCATAATTTTATTCCCTTATTCCTTAAGGTATCCGACTATGTTCGGAGACATTTTTTTGAAAAATAACTTATATATATCTTTTAATGTTATTTTTCAACTGCATATGTTGTAAAACTATGAAAATATTGTAAAATTAATCTTTCAAAATAATGCTTTTTTAAAAAAAACTGAGAAATTTGAAGAAAAATGACTAAAATATTTGCCTTACGCTAACACCCATAGACAAAATTATATTCTAAATATACATAAATTCTTGTAGGAGTACATTTTTATGACAGTTATCTGTGTTGTGCTCTAAAATATTTCTTGTACTTCAAAATAGTTTTGAGATGTAGCTGAACATAGTTACTAAACTGGTAATTTTTCATAAAAAATGCTTTTCCTTTATATTTAAGCACTTAAAAATAATACTTGATTTTAAAATTGAACTTAGTTTTTAGAGGAAAACATCAAGCATATTACAGAAAACACTCTCAGAAAATTTCAGATCAATACTTGAATAACTTTTTGAGAAATCATTGTTACGGTAGAAGGTTTTCCTCAAAATTATCATTTCTCAGAAAACACATTTGAAGTTTTCATGCAACATAAAATAATGCTTACAGTTCGGTAAAACAACAGCTGTAACTCCATTTGTAATTCAGGTAGAGTAAAAAGTGAGACAGTTTTAAAAAGCTGGTTAAACAGGCTACAAAATTAAGACATAAAAAGTTTTTTGATAATTTCATCAAAAACGACTATTTTAAAGCAGTCGGATACCTTAAGAACACTGAAAGCATAAAACGTATGTAAAACTGGGATTTATTTACCAATAGGGAATGAAGTTTAATCTCCGGGACGTATATACCCATAAAAGCCGAATAGGTTAAAGGCCAACAAGAAAAAATGTTGCTTGCATTAAAAAAATTTTTCATACGAAATCGCATTATTTTAAAAATGAAGCGTTTTTCCAAAGCAAAAAATATTAATTAATGCCATCATTTTCAGAATTTACCCCCACATTTTTTTTATATGTACGAATTCCAAAATTAATTTGCGAAGCCTCTTTAACGTATGTCACGCATACATGTATTCACATCACCGTGAAATGATTTTATAAATATTATTAAATGCGGTTTGCCATGCAGATATGCCCATAGTTGCTTTATGTTCTACGTTAGGAACTTTAGTTCTAACTGATAAATATATTTATTCAACATTGCTGAATATTATTAAAGTAAAATTTGTCAGAAGGAACCTAAAAATTTATTGAAAAGTTGAGAAAATAATCAATAAGATAATTAAGAATAATGGAAAATTTATTAACTAAATCAAAGTTACTGGGAAGGATATTAAATAGATTTAAAATTTCTCGCTAGTTATAATATAATCTAGCGATACTCAATGATTTGGTAAAATCTGACGTATCAAATGTAAATTTTTAAGAAATAAACTAAAAATTTTTACTGCCTTAAACAATTTAATACATTTTATGAATTTAGTTTACTTTTCCACCGTAAAAATTCAATATGTGAAATAATATATCGCCTGCAACTTTTATGTTCTGTTATTCAGATAAAATTGCATATTATATCAAATGTAATTTGAAATTGAATACTTATTTTTCACAATAGTTTTGTGATAAAATTCAATTCAATTTTACAAGAAATTTGAGTCCTTTTTATGACATAGTTCGTCTGTCAGAAATAATCAGTTTTTAAATGAATATTCAACGATTCTTATGGTGATTTTTTTTAATAATAGATTTTTCTTATAAGTATACATGTTGTTTCATGTGCTCTAATTCTCCTTCATTCAAAACAGTAGAAATTATTCAATTTTCGTAATTTCAGATTATCTTATTATTTTTTTACATAGTTGAAAATTTTTACTTAAAGTTTTCAAATGCTATGTAAAAATCATGCTATAAATAGTCGAGGTGAATTATGATTGTTAGTGGATTCGAGGTAGTTTATGGCTAATGCGTACTGATTCTCACAGTGAAACTCACGAGAAGAATCTTTTTTCTACTACTAATAATTTATTCATTTTAAATATCGCATATACGAAGCATCAAAGAGAAAGTATTATAATCGCCAAAAAATTTGACCTCAAAATTTCGGGAAATTTCCCCGTTAAAGAATTTCCCGAGACCAAAACCACCCTTTTTGGAGTGCGTCTCTTCATGCGTGCTTATCATTTTGGTTAGAAAACTTGCTTTTACACAAGTTGTTGTACATATTTTTTACTTTCTCGCATACGAAGTATACATAGAAAAGGTATTGCGATCTCCGAAAAATTCTACTTCAAATTTTTAATATATCTCCACGTTTTAGACCTGTCTGAGTCCGCAAAATTATTTTTGGAACCTGGTATTTCTTTTAACATTTGGAAAATTTGCGGTCTGTACAACAAAAATGTAGTTATTTATCAAATATTGAGCGAAATATCTGGGAAATCTTTCTGTCTATTATATGACTGGGTTCAAATACCTGTTTATATGAATCCGATAATTCAATAGATCAAAGAGCTCAAAATGTTGCACAGCTTTGCGCTCAGTTTTATTACTAGAACTGCAGATTTGCTTCAAATTTTAAATTAAAAATATGGGCGGGTTGACTGTGTGTCTATCGGTCTTTTCGTGGATAAACGGATTTCGGTATTTTGCCTTGGCATTAAAATTGCATATCTATATCAATTTTAGACACAAACTGGTTAAATGGACGAAATCCAAAATGCATACTCCACTCTGTTCAATATATTAGAAGTTAAGCATAAAACTCACCATATTCCATAAGAGTACGAGAAGGTCGAGGGAAGAACCTTCCGACTAGCTTTTCTCTATTTGTAAGTTTAGTACCTAACTTAGTTACCCTTCCATCATTTAAACTGCAAAGTCAGAGTTACATTAAAAATGTTAGATGAAACAATTAATTAATTCCATGTAATCCACATACGTACCACTTTCAATATCATATCAAGATTATTATTTTGTTGAGCAAGAGGAACTCCGTACGAGAAGGTCGATGATAAATATAGATATTCCAGTTCCGAAAAACTTTCGCTGGTACTATTTTTTTCACGAAATTAGCAAACTTTTTCCCCTTCCCCTTTTTGCTGCCGCATAATTTATGAACCAAAGTTTGAAACATATAATTCCTGTCTTCTATCGTTTCTCAGCCGTTCCATTTGGAAATTTTCTCTGAAAAGATCAACTCAGTGTCGTGAGAACAGTCTCTGTTCGCCTTTCTTTCAACAGCAATATTTCCTGTCAAACGAATAATGTCAAAATTAGGGGAGCATTAGGAAGACTTACTGCACATACCATTCAATCTTCAACTTTTCCCTCTTTAGTAGATGAAAAGTAATGCGCAAGCTCAGAATACATCTCGCTGCTTCTTTTTCTCCATAAAGTATCCCTACTTTTTTCAAATAATGCTTCTCAAACACAATGGCTGCATTTCTCGAAATTTGAGCGAAATTATATGAAAAAATTTGAGATGAAAAATAAGCGATTTTTCAAAATGCGTAGGAGAGTCTAGCATTTCAAAGCTGAATATCCCACCGGGAGCATCTCAAATATGGGGATGAGAAGCTGACGTATAAATAAGCAAGTTCTCGCATCCCTGAAAGGTACCACGTTGTTTGTGTTCAGTGATGTTGGGTGGGTAAATACTTAGTAGGTAGGTAAATATTTTTTGGGTATATACCCGGGTATTTACCCAATGCCTGAATAAATACCCAAAAACTGAGAATTTTGCGAAAAAATAAATTTTTCGAATGCTGACTCACAATGAAACATATAGAATTTTATAAATACCCTCAGAAAAAAGTATTTGCAAAAAAAAACGTATTTGTGAATGGTGATTCAAAATTAAACTTAAAATTATAAATATCCCGAAACTGGGTATTTTTTTAAAAAAAGTATTTGCGAATGGCGATTCAAAATCAAACATATAAAATTTATATACATAATACATAGTTACAAAATTTTTAAAGTAAGTTTTGACTAAATTATATAAACAAAAACCAATTGCTATCAGGATTTAGAATAAAGTATTATAAAACTTAAACGGGATCGGAGGACAATTTAGTTTTTACGATTTGAAACTATGATACTTACAATAGAATAATTATTTTTAACGCCGCTTATGTTATACTAGCAGCCTTCGGCGACCAGCCTGTTCGCCGGGAATAGAATTTCAACTGACTGTCTCATGCATAGTTTGATATTCACGATTCCCTTAACAAAGTGATTTTAAACTTCAAAATGCGATAGATATTTATCCCGCGTTCTTTACGTAGCCTTGCACTTGTTCTGTTTCTTGTCTATATGAAAGTCCATAATGTAGTCAAGTAAATGTTTGTGTCAAGTTACATCTGATTGTACGTAATGGAAGCGAATTTTAATTTTAAAAAATTATTTCAACAACGAAATACCGCGGCACGTCTTACGTCCATCAGCATGATAATTAGCTTAAAGCATGCTGATAAAATGAATTTAATCATAGCAACCATAATCGTTCAGTTTTACTGGTTTATTTCTTTATATATTTACTATCTAGAGGACTTTCTTTACAGATTTCACAGAAAAATTTATCAAATAAAAAATAAAATAAAATCCAATAGAATATTATATTAGCTTTCAACATTGGAAGAGAAACACGCAATTAAATATTTGTTTAAACAATGAAAATGGTTTGAATTTCATTGTAACAATGAATGCTAAAAAATATTTTTTAAATTTATTAAAATTAGAAAAAAAATCGAATGAAAACTTAATTGATATTATTGAAAAGATAAGTTTTAAATTTTCAGATGGTGTAAAAATAATTGTTGTGCTGTAATATTTTCGGAAGTTATTAAGGAAAAACTCTAAAATTTCGCTTAATTAAGATGTGCACATTCCCATCCTCCAAAGTATGTTTGCGCCAAATTTCGTTGCTCTAGCGGTCTGTCCTGTAGAGCGCCAAAACACAAATATTCGCCTTTATTATTAGTAGAGATAGGCAGTTCCAGTTATTCTTGTGATCCATAATTTACTCACATTGCCATGCTGGAAGTCAACCATTCTTGTTTTGATTTAGTGAATAGTTGGTCATTTACTTCAAGTGCATTACTATTACTGTAAATTTTATGTTAAAAAGTTCACAAAAAAGGGAAAAAGTTACTTGCTTGGAGCTTTCAATGTTAAGAAGGATAAAAGTATCCAATGTAAGTATTGTAATGTTGTGTGCAAACCTGCTAATGCAAGCAAAATGGAGAAACACATAAAAAAATATTTCAAAAGTCTTGTTGGATTAAAAAAAGGTTTTGAAAGGGATAAAATAGCTAAGGAATTTTCTTTTAATCAGATTCCAACCATGACACTTACATCAAATTTAGAGTTTTAAGAACATTTAAGTATTTATGCTCATGATCCAGATGAATCTCGTCTAACCAGGAAACTGTGTGTGAGTGTGTCTACTATACCTCGAATAATACAACAGATTCAGCAACAAAAATTTCATGTTTCTTGTTGCTGAAATCTTGTTACAAAAATAACTTACTTTGTTGAAAGTAATATGAGTGAATATTACTCTCAGAATAATTCACTTTTATTAACTGTTAGAACTGAAACATCTGCTAACTTATCAGCAATGTCTGGTACTTAGACTAATTAATCCAAAAAGAATTATAAACAATTATACTTTCATCTTAGTTTCTATTATCAGCTCTTTATCATTTTAAAACCAAACTCAACATTTTCTTTTTCTTTTTTTTATTTAGATGAGTTTTTAAAAAATGATATTTAAGCCACGTATTTTATGTAAGATCCATGATATAGTATTGCGTTTTTGTTATTCTTATTCATTTTTTTTAGTGTTTATAGAATTTAAACGGTTTATATATTACTAGTTTTCTTTTTTTACCTTACCTTATGGTCAATATATATTCTATACATATTTATATTTTATAGCGGCATCATATTTCACAGCAGTGCCAGTGTTTTATATGAATAGAGTTAATTGAAAAATAAAACCCAGGTAAATACCAGGGTAATTTGCATCACTGATTGTGTTGCCTGCTTAACGGACCCATCGCCAGTGACGATACGTACCTCTTTCGTGAGATGGACAGTGCCGTGTAGGGGCTATTTTGCACTGATCACAATACCCTTGTTTCTATCTGCACGACTTGCCACTCAATCTATACAGTAACGACTCAGTGGCAGGTCGGGGTTCTTATAATACTGTTTCCTGTTAAGCAGATTTCTATGATTTCCACAGTTAAACACTGCTTATTAAGATTTAATCTTCTCAAATTTATGAGTTTCGTTTCACAAAAATTCAATTTATTTCAATATTTTAAAATGATTTTCCTAAGCGAGCATCAATAAGATAATACATTCTCTAAGCGAGTTCGTTTGTAGACATAATGTAAAAAGCATGCACACAATTCGTCTCGGTACTTCTTTTCTTCATTGAAGCTTACTGTTGTTTGCAAATATTGACGTATTCATATAAAAATCCTTTTTTCTCTAAAACACCACACCTTTAAAAAAAATCTGTATTATACAAACATCTTCACTCCGAAAAAAATCTAGATAAAATAAAATATTAACCGTTAAATATAGGAAAATGTCCACAGTTCTCCAAACGAAAGTCACACGATCGAAACTAAAGTTCCTTCATCCATTATGCGAAGATAAAAGATTTAAATATCCCCAAAGTAATGATAGGAAATTTTGAAATGCATGTCCATAAATGTAAATTTAATCACTTTTTGCTAATGTCTTTGAAGATTTTCCCAAATCATTTATTCTTAAACAGCCGAGTCTTTCAAAAAAAGCCTTTCCTTCAGTAAATATTTGGGCTTAAAGCAATTTAACGCAGTCAAATAACCGTACTGAGGCGAGTGTTTATTTTTAGCAAGAGTGATAAATGGCTGAACTTTTTAACGAGATATTGCTGAAATTAGGGTTATTTGAGCATTGCATGTTTAAATTTGCATATTTATAGCCGTCTGAATCCAAGGTTTACATTATAAGCAATAGCTTTTTATGACGAAAATGAAATGAATTTATTCCAACTTCAAAGTCGGACTTTGTGATGAGTTTTGTAGGCGTTTTACTTAATTCACTGAAGTTTCTGGAATTAAGTTTGTAAAGCAAATTAATTTTAAAATTATAATATATTATTTATATTCGAAGAGAAATTGCAAGCAGCATTTCGTTTGGTTTTTAATGCAATACAACTCGGATTTGGCCATGTTGTGCCAAACAGAATTACAGATTAAAAATAATATTTATACTTAAAAAAAACGAAATTGAAATTTATAAATTATAAATTGTACTTTTTAATGGAATTGACAGAATATGTGTCTAGCAAACAACAATCAAAATGTTGTTTTGAAACAGCAATAGTTTTGATTTATATTATTCCACATTTTTTTATTAAAATCAGAAAGTTAACACTGCAAAATAAATTTAATAACACAAATTATTCATAATTAGGTTTCAACCGAGAAAATGACTTTAAACTTTTTAATATGAATTTGATAATTTAGTTTATTGGTGGTTGTCGATGGGTATCGTGAGACGTCAAATGAGCCGCACCAATTTAATTTTGGAATCTATTCACATATTTGGCAACACAAAAAGGAATGTGACATCACAAAACAGTGTAAGACAACGTGCTGTTAAATTCTAGCTGGCAACAGCAGTATACGTTTGTCATACGATTGTGAAGTTACTTGAATTAACTGCGAAAGCTGCCCAAGGCCCGGGTGAACCGGACAACTGTCCGTGGTGGCTAAGTCAAGGCAGGGGTGTGAAGGAAAAAAATGACGGGAGGCTGTCTTTTTCAAACAGACGCTTATGTTAAAGGCGTAGGACTACTTTACTCGCGTGACTCTTTTCCGATTTTCATTTTTTGTAATTTCTGTTGTTACCCTTTATCTGTAAAATAAGACATTATTTATGCTTTTAACAAATGTAGTTACCGAGATATAGAGGATAGCGCCACCAATTCATTCGTATTTTTGCCCAAATTTGCGATTCAATAGTCGCTGAACTACATTTCCGATTTTCAATTTTTTTTTGTGACTTCTGTTGTTACCCTTTAGCTCTAAAATGAAACACTAGTTATGTTTTTAACATATGTAGTTACCGAAATATAGAGGAACTCCCATACAACGCTTTTTGTTTCGTTTTGGCGTGTGAATCAAATTCCTTCCTGAGACCCCAATAAAAGGAACGTATGTATGGGCAACTATAATATAATCTTAAATATAACTGAAATTTTAAAATTTTCTCCATAATATTATTAAGTCATATGTGCAGGTAAAACAAGCAAGTTTTTAAGTGAAAGCTTGTTTGACATTTAGGGTAGAGATATTACAGAATTTTAAAAAATAATTGACTGTGGGAGTGTGCCCCATATTGTGGCCTTGCCCGGTTGGTAAACTTACTTCGTGTCGCTTCTATTGACTGCTTTAAAATTCTTCTCGAAATCTGACCTATTACGTTACCTTTAAGAAATGTCATTCACGGGATTTTATTTTCTGTGAAAATTCTTAAGAAGTATTGAGATGTGTAATTTAGTTATTGAGTTTTTAAAACTGGGATCATCTGAATAAATAAGAAAGAAAACCTTGTATCTGAGTTATCGGAAAATAAATTCTTAAATACGAACAAGAACAACTAAAATATAATTGTAGAAGATGAGTTATGAAAATAAATACAAAAAGGCAACAGGAATAAGGGAGTAAGAAGCTTTGAAAAGCATCCCTAACTTAAATCGAGCAGCTTGTAAACAGAATGAAGGAATTTTAAAGCAATACTTAAATACATATTTAGAAGAATAAATTAATGCTAAATGAAAAGAAAAATATACCGGTGACTCATTTATTTAATGTTTAAGTTCCAAATCAAAATCAATGTCAGACACTGAAACATATTCACGGTAAGTTACTGTTTAGCAAGGTGTGTTAATGTAATATACAGTGGAATCTCCCTACAATAAAATCGCTTGGTTCCAGTTGAAAAATTCGCTATAGAGAAAATTTCGTTATACGGAGATTAGAGATTTTTGCAGTTATTTAAGTAAATGTTACAAACCTTTTAGTATGTGCGATAAGTTCAAAAATATTTAATTATGACTTTCAATTAAAAATGAAGTAATATTTATTATAAATTTGTTAAAATTATACTATTTTTTATTGCATAAATAAAATGCTGAAAAGTGAAGACAATTCACCAATTTAGAGAATAATATGTACTAGTACAGATAAACATAAAATGCGTATTGTCACATCCGTTTGCTGTTTCCACCCCCGCTCCACCCCGATTCTTGGAATCTTGACCCGTAGAAATGTTGCTCCCTCTGTAGAAACCCAGGTCCCCACAACTGCATTACCCTTCACATAGCATTCTATTGGTATGTGTTATCGCTGGAATGAACAATGCGAGTGGTTCCAGAAACAGGCACGTGTGAGAGATTTGTTTGCACAGAAATTAGCAACTTTCTTCAAAAATGACAAAAATCGAAAAGATAAAGGTCTGAAAAATCCGTTATTGGGAGACTACCACTTCGTTATATGGAGAATATTTTGAATGTTATTTAACATTCCGATTAAAAATTTTGTTACAGGGAGAAATTCGCTGTAGGGAGACTTCGTTGTAGGGAAACTCTACTGTAATACTATTTTTTAAGTAAGGTCCGTTTGACAATACCGTTTTAAATTTCGCAAGTGCGTGAGAATGAGTGTCGTGCAGACTCCCAGCATTCTTTGCGCAGAATCCTATACCATTTGTATCCACGCTGTCAGTCTATTCACTTCGTGATGTAAGGTTAAAAGGTTTTAAAAATTCTCGTGCCCCGCCGACTATGAAATACGGTCATTCATCTGTTTTTTAACAGCAAGAAAAATTAAAACTGTGGATATGCATCAACCGACATGCGAAGTGTACGATGACAATGAAATGAGTGACATTAAAGTGAGAGAATGGGTGAGATTGTTAAAAAACATCGAATCGTATTCTGATTGACCATCAGTGATCAATCCCAAAAACCTGGGAACTGTGTTTTGGGACAGGTGGGGTGTTTTGTTATTGGCCTTTTTGTCTCAAATTTCACCTCATCTGCCATCTGAAGACCTTCTGAGTGGCAGGCATTAGGCCAGTGATAAAGAAGTGTAAAACGACTGTGAATCATTGGCTACCATCAGAGGCGGCAGAGTTAGATGAGGGAGATTCCGAAAATTCTTTGCTCGTAACGTTAAATTTTTAGACCGATAAGGAATTTATTTTGAAATATAGAGAATTGTATGTAGTATAAGAAAATAAATTCTTTTTTAAATTGTTTTTACTTGTTTCGTTTATATTGTAAAACGGACTTAAATTAAAAAACAGCCCTCTTACAAATAAAAGAGTAGTTTTTAAGCCCATTTTCTTTAAGAAGAAACTGTAAAAGTCCTATGTGATTGTGAAGCGTTGATGAATGCGCGACCCCTTACTTGCATGTCTGAAAGTAAACATCTAGTGCCTTTACAACCTTTGTCCTTCCTACAGGATTTCAAAGAATGAAGAATAGAAAGGAAAAAAGCTTATTCAGTTTGGCGCATAATCTCCATCAACGGCTAAAAGCAAATTAATAATAATAATCACACAAAATTCGATTAAAAGGAAAAACGAAACCCTGAACAAAATAAAGATAAAAAGAAAGAACACCACAAACTCACCTTTTTATCGCAGTACAAATAGTTTTGCGATGGAGTCATAAACATCGCCAAATCGCATCCAAAGAAAAATACTTTGTAACACTAGTAGCGTTGCCACTTATCCAAAAAGAGACTACTAATTGTATGCTTTACTAATTTGGATAAGACATAAGCATTTTTAATTACGACTTAATGATAAAGTGTCATGTTAATTTGAATAAAAAAGGGAAGGAAACAATAAAAAAATTTGAAAATTTGGAAGTCAAATAATAAAAAACTATTAAAAATGAAGCAAGCAAAAGTCAAGTTAATGGCTTAAAAATGCGATTTCAGTGGGGATCATATGAGACCCGTTTGACTAAGGTGACCCTACAGTTATGCTATTCACTACCCCAACATCACTATCATAAGAGATTGCTATTCACTATCCCAACATCACTATCACTAAGAGATTCTCACTTTCTTAATAAGGGAATGTTTTGTATTCAATTTATCAATAGTCTACAAGAAAAAAGATTAATTTTATTAGTGGAAACATTCTCAAGCTTCCAAATAAGGTATAATAAACTAACAAAAGAAACAGATATAAGAACTTTTGTGGAAATTTAATCTCCTATAAGTCAGATAAAAAGTAACAAAACATTACAAACATAACAATAAAAACTACTTAGAACACAGAGGTTTTCAACATATGGTGAAAGTGATCTTGATAATGGCGGTCATAAGAATATTCTAGAATTACTTTTTCTCAAGTTCGTATGAAAAATTAAAGTGAAAGTCGAAAATATATTCAAGAAATAAGGAAAAGGAAAATGTAGATTGATATCTAGTACTTGAGTAAATGTTAGCTCTCATCATAAGTGAATGCAAAATTATTTCAATACTGTTTGCGTTTGTTTTGACATTGAACTAATACAACTTTGAAAAATGGAATAAAATTTAAAGTCAAAAGTTACTCTTATCCATTTTATTAAGTTCGTTTGAGCTTTTTTACTCTTAAACTAACCTAAGCCCTTGGCATTATTTATAAAAACCTTTGTGTACTGAGAGAAGGTACGAGGCAAATAAAAATAGAGGGGGTACTCAGAGATAAAAAGAATAATCTAGGGGTACGCGAGGGAAAAAAGATTGGGAACCTCTGACTTAGAAAATAAAGATCTAATCCATTATATAAGCACTAGAAAAATAACCCGTCATGGTATGACGGGTGCAAATTGCCTCTTCATTTGAGAGATTTCCCGTCAAATTTGACACGTTTAAATAGATATATATGCGAGAGAAGTGTTTAACATTGATTGAAAACAAATAAAACAAACATATGTTTTATGACAGGAAATATATATTTTTTATTTACATATTATTTACGTATTTCTTTATTCAAAAAACCTTTTGGTCTAAAAAAAAATCTAGAAAATCTAGTAGATATTATCTAGATAGATAGAAAATCTATTTTCAAAACAAAGCACTTCTCTGCTTATCAAACGTTGCCAAAAAATAATATCAAATTATATCATCTCGATTGCGATAAATAATGAGATGCATCGGGGCGCCCAAACTATATCACGCGCATGATATACCACTGGCGTAATTTACTACTTTCTATTGAAAAACGGAAATTAATTTGAAATATATGATTAATATAATTTAAAATTTCTCGGGAACTATTGATTATAGCGAGATAAATTTTATATCAATCAATAGCAAATTTTATTTCACTATTTTAGAGCTATTACATTTGAAATTAGAACGACAATTAATCTTTTAAATTTAAAATTAATGAAATTTAGGTTCTCTAACAATGAAATAATGCTGTTTAACGTCTCGCAGTGCTAAGGCTCGAGTTTTATTGTTGGTAACGTCAGAGCGTTACCGAGAGATCTGGGCTATTATATTAGTAATTTTTAAAGGTTTTTCGTCATTTAATTGTTTTTAACGAACTATTCATTTGTGTTTTACGAAACTAAACGAAACACCCACCGCTAATACAGACAATTTCAAAACTCTAACTTTCTAAATAAGCATACGGTAATTAAAAGCATTTTCATTAAATATTTATTAAAACTCAATTCTTTGCTCCCTATCCCAACCCATTCTGCTGAGTCCTTCTCATTTAATATCGAACTTCCCCCACAAGTCAGACGATTATTGAAACGAAGCCAGTATCGCCAAATCCCTTTCCCATAATACCGGGGAGGAAGTTTTTAAGGCAGCTTTAATGATCCTGCTATTTATGAAAAATATCAACCACATAACAATGAGACTCCAAATCGCGGGCCACCCCAAAAGGGAATATTATAATGAGGAAGATCCCCATATCTCTCGGAAGAAATCAGTGGGCCGTTGCTATGGCAACAATTGTTCATGGCAGTGGGGCAAAGTCACTTCAATTTTCTTTCTTCATCGGTTCCTGAGATAGTAACGTTGGAAAAACAGCGAGGTTACAAAATGTCAGTAGGAAATAATCTTGCCTGGAAAAAAAAATTATGAAACATAGAATATTTTGTCGAAATTCCAATGGATTCTTGCATAATGCGTTGATCTTAACTGGTAATTGTTTATTTGAAATCACTGCCTGTCTTTAACTGAATTAGCAGTTTGAAGAA
>BGPR01000109.1:1207382-1292187 GCA_013235015.1 Araneus ventricosus | reverse complement strand
TTCATTGACAATTTTCCTGTTTGTAACGGGTCCCTGGTGCTCTCCATAGGAATTTACTGCTTAAATCAAATTGCAGGGAAATTCTGTATTTGTCAGAAAACAACAAACACTCTCGCTGTATCCGGAGCAAGGGGTGGCGTTATGTCCTTGTGTGCAGTTAACATGCTCTATCCAACAGTTTTACTGACCCTACAGTCAGTTGCTGTGATTTTAACACAACTTACAGAACCGCGGACATATAGACCATACTCTCCAAATCTTCTGTATACGGTTTGACTCAAAACCTGGTGTTGCCCGTGGATACTGATGGCTGTCAGGATAGGTCTGCTGCAGACTTTGTCTATTTCTTTTTGCGGCTAATGCAAATACCTGTCGTCTTGCGGAATTCTAGTCTATATGCTACTTTCAAGTAATTATAAATGCTGAACAACTAATTACGCAGTGTCAAAGCAGTTGAATTCTCGAGCTGAATTAATGTATACAATCATAGACGGCATCGTATACATTCAATTATTTCAATAAACTTCTTTTAAAATATCAAAAAGGATTAATCAAATAACACTAGTATTTAATTTTTGATTTTGGAATGTTATAAAGAGTTTGAAAAAGGCCAGAATCGTTAGTTTACTAACAGGAAAAAAATTAAACTCAAATTATAAAAAAAAATTATTTCATACTTACATTCTTTGTTTTATGATTTTAACACTTATACAAAAATTTGGCAATTCGTGAAGCTATTGCAGATCAAAATATATATTTATGACATTCCTTGAAATTTCCTATTTCCCTTCAGCATTACTATAGGTGTATACTTATAATTAAAGCATGCTTCTATTATCAGCCCATAAATAATGTTAAACAGTTTCAATAAAATAGAATTGAAAGTTCGGCAATATCATTTTCATAACCGGTGAAAAGTTTAAAAAACTAAACTAAGGTAAAAGAACCACATAAAAACGTTAAAAATAGCGAAAAAACGTAACTTCTGTTACAAAGTAACTAGAAAAATCTAAACTTATTTAGAATCTAGAAAGTCTGAAGTGTATAATAAAAAAAGTGCCTAAATTGTTATTTTTAAAGAAATATGCTAAATACAGGTGTCCATATAGCTTAAAGATTAAAAACTTGCCTCGAAGTAGCCAAATTGCAGATATGAAATAAATTGCTTGACTTGATTTGTCGTAATAAAGATGTATTACAACATAAAGGGAAATGAAATGTGGAATAAATCTAATGTTCGAAGAAAAAATAATTCTTTAAAGGAAATAAGAGTAAATTAAAAAATCCCGTTTCCTTAATCGCAGGTTGGAATTCATTTGCGTTTAACAAATTACCCATTTCCTTTCGGAATGAAAAGAAATAAATATGATGACCATTTCCTTCCTTTAAAGAATAGTTCACCAGCTAATGGAAGTCTATTTTTATTGTTAAAACTCTCTTAAAGCAAAACACTCGCTGCGGAAATCGTGTGATCACTGTTCCAGACGATGCCTTTTTATTGAATTAGCTGCTTCGAAAAATCCTTTCAACTGTTGATGCTTGACGGGATATAAAATATCTGAACAGCGTTTGTTGAAAATTCTTAATAAGAAAGGCTCTTTAATAAAAGAATAACGGTGCATTTCATGAAAGATTTAATTAATCGATTTTTATCGCTTCCTAATATTAAAATGATGTGTTTTAACTGAAGAAAGATAATGCGTGATACCGCTGTGCGAGGTTTATAACGAAAGAAGTTCGACTTTATAAAATAGTTTTGCACAGAAATGAGATAATTTTTCAGTAAAAAAATACATTTAATAAATTCTTACATAACTGTCATAAAAATGCTTAAGTGTCTGAAAATTGGTTTTACTTTTAAAAACCAAAGCTGAATGTTAAATATTTTACTTAAAATATGGCTTTACTTAATTAATGACTTTTACTTAATATATATGTTACCATTAAAGTATGAAATCCGTTATTCTATAGAAAAACTGATCAAGCCAGTTAAAATGTAAAACTTACTTGTATTTTATGCTTTAACTAGTTATTTCCTAGAATAACAATCCATCTTTAAAATGGGAAATAACCGACATGATTCAACCCGCTTGTTAAACAAATTGTTTTTGTGATTGCGCATCTAAAATAGGAACCGGGAAAATTTTTATCTTTAAAAAAACATCCTACGGCTTCTCTAGCAACAGGAGCCGAAACGTAGTAGCTTCGCTAGCTCATGAAATGTAAGGAATCTGAGTTTATTGTGGAATTTGGTATTATAGTGGTTTTAGTCAGTGTTATAGTTTGTTTTACACTTTAACAGTCTATCATTAGTTAATCTATAGAATAACTAGGAAAAGTGGGAAATTATTAATCTATTACACATTTAAGTGAACTTGATCATTTATTCTATAGAATAACTAGGTATTCTATAGAATAACTGAATTATACGCTTCAACGATGACATGTATGAATATGTATTAAGATTATAATTAAGAATGTTGTGCTAAAGGCAATTTATCCGAATATTAAATATTTAACGCTATTTAATGAAAGGATTATACAACGATGTCGGTAACGAACAAGAATAATATGATTTTGCGTCTTGTAGAATAAATTAAATATAACACGGAGAGCACTCTTTGATCCGCTTTATTTCTAAATTCCTTATAACACGTTTTACACATATCTTTACACTCCTATAAAGATTTCTGCATAACACGAAACACATTCTTCTGATTTGTATTACTTTAACATTTTGCTTTGCACGTTTCCAATGTACAAAGTAATGAATTTTTCATTGATTGGAAGGGTTGGCTGTGTATTATTAAAGCAATTCAATCATATTATATGTTAATTAGATCCTAACTTATCATTCATTTCCTTCAAATGCTATAATGAAGAAAAAATTAATATCAAATTTATTTCGCAATCATCTCATAAAAGTTGAAGATTTTTATCAATTTATACCGTTTTAAATTTGGTTACCAAAGCGCAAAAGTCTCTATATTTAAAATAATTGGCAAAACAAGAAGACCCAATCCCCACCTCCAACCACTGGACTGATTTCGAAAATTTTTTATTTCATATGGAAGCTTATGACGCCTAGATATGTCTTGATTGGTTTCCTGTTACCCACCACCCTCCCTTTCCCAGAGAAATCGGAAAAACACATCACCATGGCACATTCTCGATGGGAGAGAAACCTTCAGACAGTTCCACAGCCCCCGCCATTGGACCAATTTCGACTATTTTTATTTCATATGAAAGCTTATGACGCCTAGATATGTCATAAACGGTCTCCTGCCACTCACCACCCTCCAGTTTCAAGAAATAAAACTTTGGCAGAGTCCCTCAGCCTCTACAACCGCCAATTCGCCATTTTCGAAACATTTATATCTTCCCGAATATGTCTGCTATGTTTACGAAAATCCATGTACATATTATGCACATCAAACATAACCATTGACGAAAGTTTCATCTCGTTATAAGATTTCTGTGAAACAGGATGGGTCAAACTCCATTTTCGCCTCCATCCCTTTTTGGTGGCCACCCTAAATGCCATCGTGACCGAATCTTCACTATAAAATGTGAGTTCCGACGATAGTATGTCCAACGATTCTCAGCAACTGATTACGAATCATAATATCCATATATTAACTCCAATGTTTTTCATCTTAAGAATTGTTCAATACTTTTGGACACCAGTGTAAAATATTATACTTCAATTTCCCTTTTAAACCTGCTATGGTCTCATAGTAGCAATCATTGACATTCCCTGTATCTCAGTTTAATTGTTTCAGCTGTGTCGGACTCGGGCATTGTTGAATGAAGATTAAATTTAGCCAATATCGATCGATATGATCATCACTCGATAACAGTCTATTAATACATACACAAATGTCACGATGATGTTTCTGGTTACAGCAAATATCACGGGGTTATTTTCCAGTTGTCGCCAGGTCATTTTAGTTCTAAAACAGTTCTATTAATGATTTGCCACAATATAAATTAAATAGCGACATTTATCGACTTTAACCCGTTAATGTAGCTGTCCAGTTTTAGGGACGCCTCTCAAAATACATCATAATCTCCAGTGGCGGCGTTTGGGGGGGAAGTGTGTGGGTGGAAATTAAATGATATCTTAAAGTAACCGTGAGTATAGGGGTAAACAAAATAATATAAAAATTTAGATACAAAATTAACTAGCTTCCCCGAATACTATTGCTTTTTTATGATTCCTAGTTTTAAACAGATAAAAAGATATTTTTTTCCCAGAAAAATAGGGGGCGACTGCCCCTCCCCCAGTCTTCCCCTTACTCGAAGCCACTGGTAATCTCTCAGGAATTATTTTTTCAACAAAAATTATTTCTTTTTAATTTTTACAAATTTTACAAACAATACTTTAAAATATTCGTTTCTTTTATATATGCACTAGATGGCAGCACTTATCGTTCGATTGATAATGTAGCCCTTTTATTTTCAAGTCAGACTCGGAAAGTAGTTTTTGCAATGTGAAGAAGAAAAGGGCAGTTTATTCAATTATTTACAAATTGATTTATTTGCATATAATAAATATATCAGTAAATACAATTGTAAGAATGTGCTTCTTTTTTGGAATTTCGCATAATTTTAGAGGGTTTTTTTTTATTATTGTTAATAAGGTTTAGCTTTAATAGAGACGCTAAGCTTAGGACGGCATTAAAACATAAATTATTTCAGGCAGGATTTTTTAGTATTTTCCAGTTGACTTCAGGACATGTAATATTAGCATTCAAAGTATTATTGAAAAAATGTGACTTGGGTATTAATTGATTAAAAAGCAGAAGGCTGTTATCCACTATGATCTATTGGAATCCAGTTACTTTTGAACTTTTTAATACAACCGTTAGAAATCTCAGCCAAATCATAAGGCAAAAATATCCAAAGTATGCCACACAACAAGAATAAGGATTTGGGCTGAGTTGATCCTCCTGGGTTAAGGGATGGAATAAAGTCGCATAATGCAAAATCTATAAAAGAAACCTTACAACCATAAGCAAGGGAATTATTACCTAAACATCATATTCACCAGATGTTTCTCCTTCTTAGTACCATTTGTTTTGATCCATGTAGAAAAGCACTTCAGCTCTTACGAAGACATAAATATTGGATGACAAATGGATCGCTAGAAATCATCTAAGCTTTACTGCCATGAAAAGCACTTATTGCCTGAAAACTGGGCCAGCTTTTCAGGCTTCGAAGATACAGACTATGAGGACAATTTTTAAAACTCTTTTTTTCTTAGCGAACTAAAAAGCAGATTATTTATTTGAATTATTTTCTATATTATAGTCTTTAATTTATAATGCATTATTATAAATATCACGGAATCTTAATCGTATAATATTTCAAATTCCCTGCGCATTAGAGCCACTCGTAATGAATCAAAATTTAATTAAATTAATCGCTTAATCAATATTAAGCTCTCAAAATATTAAAATAATATATTGTCATCAAGGACACGAACTGCGCAAAATTTCAAATTTCTAGTTCTTTGAGAAGTGAGTGAAAAATCAAGTACGAAATCAATTTTTGCAAACACGAAACAAGTCAAGTTAAATAAAAGTTTTAATCTTTGTTATTCTAATAAAATAAAACTATTTTATTTACCTAAAAAACGATAAAGGCTATTGCAAGGGCCTCTACTAACAACATAACCTTAACCTTAACAGGGTTATCCTTATCCTGCCTTGGCACTCGGCGACATTGAATGACAGTCGCTGCAATAGCTCGAGCACTGAAGCCGAAGTCCTAGTAGTACGTCCCGACTTCTCCCGAAGGAGGTACGTACTATCACCGATGGCAGGTAAGTCGACTCCATCATTACTCTACCCCCAGGAGAAGCGAGAACCCGTTTACTTATCCGGTGGTTTCTCATCGTGGCGGCCCCCCGAGGGATCTAATAGCAACATAAAGCTGCCGACTCATGATGAAGCATTCTGTAACAGCAGTGCAAGTTCTATCGTAGGGGGAATGCGGGAACATTGATACACTTTTTTTGGGAAGCTAAAAAATGATTTAACTAACGGTGATATTTAGAACTCATGCTCTAAATTTATACATTTGTTAATCTAATATAGGATTTAAGTCGAGTTTGATCATAAATGACATAATAAAATATTTATTACACTTTTTTCCTAAAAATGAATTTGTGTCAATCTGACACAATACTAGGGGTACGTTGATACATACACACGGAAGATCGAAAATATTGATGGTTAATAGGTCTGGGATCAAAACAAAATGTGTTTTATCAATAAACTTTATATTCAAAATCAAGGTTTAAAGGTTTAACGAAGTAGCAAGCTTTTATTTTAATCAAAATTCAAAAACATTCTTAATGAGACTGGAAAATTGAAACAATTATGCCTCAAAAAATTATTTATCTCTACAAATAATAAAGGAGAATGTGTGCGTGTGTGTGTGTAAAAATACTTTGGAGGGAAGGAATGTGAACCTCAAAGCCGTTTCAGGATGATGACTTACGAAAATATTATAGCACAAAAATAATTTTCACACCATCTGAAAATACAAAAAATTATCTTTTCGATGATCCCGCAATTTGAAGTTTCCGCACATTTTTTTTTTTTTTTTCAATTTTAATAAGTCCATAAAAAATATTTTAAACATAATTTACACAATATTTTTCATTTTTGAAATGAAATTCAACCCGTTTTCATTGTTTAAACAAATACTTAATTGCGCGTTTCTCTTAGATAGTTCATTTTTAAGTTTCTTCCATTTCTGAAGAAGATTTTGCAAAGTAGTTGTTGTTAAAAAGCATTGATACACACAAAGAAGATGCCCCGGAGTCAACTGCATCAGTCTGCCCCAGGAGACTTTTTGACTTAAAACAAGTGGTCACGCAAAATAAACGCTAATAAACCTCAAAACTTAATATAGTTCAGAAAAATAAATGTTTTTTCCTGCCTTTGGAGTAGATTTCCTGGCAAGAAAACGTGATTAGTGAAAGAAATCACGCAACACGTACTTAGAGTAAAATTTAGTTAGGCTAGAATATTAGCGGTTTGATTCATTTGTAAATTAACTTCTGACTTATCATGACCGGAAAATATACCGTGTGCTAAGGGTTACAGTGGCATATATGTGATGGTATGTGAATATCTTGAGGCATTCCAACTTTCAGAATTTATGGACTGTATCAATGTTCCTGCTTATCAATCTACCCCAACTCCCCTTATACTAGATTTTTAACATATGTTTTGAAATCTCCAAAATTTAAATTAGCAAAGAAATAATCGTTTCAGCATACTCACTAAACTGGAGACTATTGCTAATGGCTAAATTTGTTCGCAACAATTCAGTGATTATTCTTCAATTGATAATATAAAACTGTCAGTAACAATTAAATACAAGCTATTCAACCAATTCGCTTCACTTTCGGGTTTAAGTATTGATTGTTCTGATGAGTAGCAGAAGACCAAAAAAAAGCATTTTATCAAATTAGTGAGCTTTAAAAATATTTTTTCAAAAAAATATTTCGCCTTAATTCTGAAATCAGAGGAAAGTAACAAGCTATTTGGAAGTAGTTTAATTAGGAAATTTTTACAAAATTAGGTTCGCTTGAAGTTTTTCCAAAGTATCCTATTTGAAATTTTTGAAGTCCTTTACTGCTGCATGAAAACTTAGACGGAAAAGAAAGAATGTGTTGTACATTTTTCTAGCGTAAGATGGTCTAGAAAATTTAAGATTTGAGTTTAAAAAAAAGTTACTTTTCATTTCAGAAAATTCATGTCCTTGCTTTCGGTTAGAAAGCATGACTCACGAAATCAGATTAGTGTAATAAAATGTGCAACGAATGTCATTGAAAATATTAATTCTATTTGAATGAGCATTTATTAATATAGAAATTGCTAATTTTCATTACTTAAATGTCGTTTTTCTTAAGTGGAGAAAATATCCATAATTAAATGTATTTATAAATATAAAATTCAATTTTTTCTGCTGTAGTTTTATAAACATAACCTTCTGCCTATGACACCTAGAAAGAAAAGGAGCGGTGTTTTGTTTACACAGTAATGAAATAGCTGGAAATTGCCATAAAAGGATACATTCTGCCCTGTCTTAGCATCTGGGTTACTGAATGATCAGGTCTCAGCGACAGTAACACTGGTATTATTGTAAGTTACAAAATGACAATCACCGAATCAGGCACCAACCCCTCCCGTAAGAGGTACGCCCCGTCATCGGAAATGTGGCCAATACAAACACACCGCCATTATTGTAAGCTCTAAAAAAGCGAGAACTTGTTTACTTACCCGGCATCTTCTCATCCCCATATTTGAGGTGGCCCCTGAATAATACTGTTACAAAAGTCTTTCTGTGGGTGTATGGTGTAAACAGTCCAACACCCAGGATAATGGAGAATGAAGGTTTATTCTCAAATGTGCAGGATAACACGTATCACATGTAACAATAGATCTTGCACAGATTAGCAACGTAAACAAACAATTCACAGGTAATACCAGTTCAGCACTTTTGAGATTTAGCAACACAAACAGTCAGCAAATCACTAATAACGACACTAACAGCACTTTCAATAGCGGTCAGCTCACCGGCTTCCTAGCTCGCACTGTAGACGAAACTCTGAAGTCGTTCCAGTGGATCAAAACACACACTACTCTCTGATCCAAGTACGGTCCTTATATATTCTCCCCTACAGACCGTGACGTCTCATGGATTTTTCTCGTACATTCGAGCGTATTTTCTTTCCTAATAGAGATATCGAGAAAAGGGTCGCATTTTCTGGAATCATCTATTTGTCTCCAAAATAGTCGCCAAGGTCAGGAGTCTCGGAATGGCCGATGCCCGTCATTCCATGCTTACCCCTGTAAAATTCACTCCCCGGCTATAAGACTAGCGAGGTAGTAAAGCGACTATACATCTTTGTAACAATACTAAGTACCAATATAATAAGAGCTATTTATTCGCGTAAAATATTTTATTAACGAAGAGAAAAGCCTTTGTGATTGAAATGAATAATATATATGCAGCGATCGCAACGCAGTTGAGCTTAATATAAAGCAAACGGTGGAAATGTAATGCACATATTCTATTAGATGCCTTATATCATATTAATTGAGACTATCTAGTTAGACAGAGGTATTATATTATTCTATATCATATTATTTCTCCAACTGCGATGGGATCAAACCTTGGAATAAATAAAATCCTTTCCTACAATCCGTTGTAAACCATAACTGATTGCCTCTTTGTCAGAAGAAAAACCTCGTCCTATTCCAGAGGGCATCCGGCGCAATTTAGATGAGAGGATTGCCTCAGGAAATAAAACGGGAAATAAGAACCACTCGGAATGGATCACATTATGATCCATTCAAGTCTCATACGCATGTACGTCTCTTACTGGTGCTGGGACTAACCTCAACACCATTATTGTGCATCCAGAAGAATCAAGAGCCATCATAATTTCTCGGGAAACTTCTCATCCTCGTACTCTAGATTTCCATCGGAGGGGAAGAATACGACATAACCTTAAGTCAAGCGACGTCCCAGCCTTGGCATCCTGATCAATTGAAGAACGGCGGTTACGACAGCTCGGTACTGAGTCTTAATAGCAATCACAATCCACGGTCTAATCCCTCCCGCAGGAGGTACGTTCCGTCATTGGAGTGGAGTCACCCCACATACACCGTTACTATACCCACCAGGGAAGTGAGAACCCACGTGTTTATCCGGCGACTTTTCATCCATGTACTCGTGGTATCCTCTGGTGGGGGGAAGAACATGACATAAAATAAATAGGAAAAAAGCTAGCTCTACCATTTTCTAGAAATAGGCTGATTGAATGTTTCAACTTATCAAACCAACAATACATAAAGTTGTTAGTTTTTTAATTTTTATCATTAAAAAGATTTAATTCGAAATTTTTGTTTAATATTTACAAGATTGTTCTTCTATAAAATAAAGCGTGAAAAACTGCTGATGAAAGGTAACTTGAATCGAAACCGTGGAGCTTTCAAGAAATTTCATCAGTTTGTTGATTGTGAAAATAGAGCGCCGAAGAATTATTTTAAATTTTAAAAAATGAATTTGCCAAATAATATAAGCATATTTTCCCTTAAGTATGATGGCAAAAGAACAGACTTAGAAAGATCGAGCGTAATACCCTGAAAGTAAATAAATATTGCCTTACACTTAAGTTTACATTTATACAAATTAGTTTTTCAATATTTTTGATATGCCGCTAGGATGAACATATATTTATGTAATGAAATAGCTATTTAGGCATCGAAAAATTACCCCTCTTCCACGCCAATATGTAATATCTAAAATATTTCACATAATTTCGCGACAAGATATTTATAAATTGATTTAAAGGAATTATATTAAGAATTGCATAGTTGAATAATATAATAGTAATATTACGTTTCATATAAACAGTTATTTGCAATTAACTTTGCTACAAATTTAGTAGGATCATTCTTAAGTGTTTTATTTAAATTTCGATCAAAAATAGTCCCTCGTTTAAAGATTAAAACACGGTACGAAGAGAAGAGAGGGTGTGAAGTTCCATTTTTAGCTTTTTAATTTCATATTAAAAATGACTGAAGTCACTAAATCGAACTTAATGCTAATTAAACTAATTGTTTTAAATATGATTGACCCCAAATGATTAAAATTAAAAACATCCTTTTGCCATAGGACACTTTATGATTGAAGTTCCACAATAATATTCGCGTTTTATGCTCTTTTCTGCAAAAACATAACTTAAAATAGATAATCCTTTTTATAACAAAGCATTTATTCTAAAAATATTAAGAAATACTGTCGAAATAAAAAAATAAGTATCTTCAAGAAAAATTGCGAAAATTAAAGTAGTTTCTTAAGTTTTATTTCTCTAAATACTGAGAGCCAACAGTGAAAACTTAGTTTATTATTTGACTTTTTCAAATTGACATTGTGAAGCCCGATTTTAAGTTATATATTTTTAAAGAGCAGCATATTATTAGGTAATCCAAAAATAAAAGTAAACCATGATTAAAGACATGAATTTATTAATAAAAATTCAAATTCAAATTAAATTAATCAGAGGTATTTTTAATTTCTATTTATTAATTTATTAATAAAAATACAAATTCAAAATAAATTAATCAGAGGTATTTTTAATTTCTATTTATTAATTTATTAATAAAAATGCAAATTCAAATTATTTTAATAAAAGGTATTTTTGATTTCTATTTATTAATTTATTAATAAAAATTCAAATGAAAATTAAATTAATCAGAGGTATTTTTAATTTATATTTATTATTGCAAGATAAACTTGAATGGCATTTAGAGTTACATAAAATATTTGCAGCTTTGCAAAGACATTGTTTTGGTTCCGCATTTTGTTTTACAGTGGCATTTTTTTTTAATCCTTGAGCACCAGAAGTTGATTGTAGATTTTCGAGTAGCCGTAAGGACTTGTTCTCAGCTGAAACATCCCTAATGTTTACAAATTTTGATTCACATACAACCAATTGATTTCTTGAAAACATTTCGGGAACGCTTAAGGCTTTAACAGACTAGAATCGGTTACACCCAGTTTTAGCCGGTTAAAAGTGGAAGCGTTGGAAAATCTTCGGGCTTTAGCCACAAAGCTTTGGTAATCCCCACTTTAACTGGTTAAACATAGGTTTGCCTTTCATTCTTGCTTTAGCCGTAACATTACATGCAATGACTTTGTTTGAAAGTGTTGAGGCATTTCAAAATAGATAGCAGTCATTGATGAAATACAAAAATCGGTTTACTGTAGTCTTAATATATTATTAGGAATAGATAAAAGATTATTGGAAAATTTTACGTAGGCTTCTCAGATATTTCCAAGTCGTGATCATTATAGAGAAACGCAGTGGTGGTGTGTCGGAAGGGGGAGTTCATCCCCACACTTTTTGGGAGAAAATTACATTTTTATTTCATTTTAACTGCCTAAAACTAGAAATTATAAAAAAGCAACATTGTCCAGCAAACCCAGCTAATTTTTCAGTTAAATAGTTAAGTTTTGTTTTCTACCCCCTATACTCTCCAGTACTTTTAGTTATCTATAAATTTTTGCCCTCCTACTTATGATTCCCAATCTCCGCCATTGGAGAAACACAACGCGCGTGCTAGGCAGCGAATGAAAATGATAGAAAGAGGATTTGAAAACTTCAAGCACAAGTTTCAAGCCTTCGAAACAGGGCTTCCCCGGAAAAGAGTTTAATCAGCAATTTCATGGTGACATTATATAGTAAGAAAGTTTTATCTCAGATCGTTGAAGTTACAGTAATTATACAGGGTGTTCATTAATTATTGTCAGGGTTTCCGTACCTCATAACTTTCGAATAAAAAATATTACGCAAAAACCGATTACGTATTCGTAAATTACAACTCAAAGAATTTTATTAATGATATTAATAAGATTAATGAATTTGCACATGGCTGCCCTTCGTGGCTTGAAACACATCGAGACGAAATTCGATTTCCCTCCAAGGCATTTGTAGGCATTCAGATGAAGGCGGTTATGGAGAACGTTCCATATCGTCGTATGCGGCATATGTAACTGCACAGCTGCTTGTCTTGTTGATTTTTGTGGACTGCGAGTAAACGTTTCTTGTATGCGATCAACATTTTCCTGCGAAGTGCTCGGTCTTCCCGCTCCCTTTCGGTGTAGAACGCTACCAGTTTTCTGAAATTGTGTTAACCAGCGTCTGATAGAATTATCCGAAGAAGGATCTTCCTTGTACGTGGTCCTGAAGCGACGTTGAGTAGTTATGACTGATTTAGTTTCGAAAAACCACAATACACACATTGCTTTTTCTTGCACGGTCGCCATTTTTATTTATGACGTCATAATTACCCAGACTGCAAATGCGCTAAGATCGCATTGTTGCCACGTAAAATTCTTTGAGTTGTAATTTACGAATACGCAATCGGTTTTTGCGTAATATTTTTTATTCGAAAGTTATGAGGTACTGAAACCCCGACAATAATTAATGAACACCCTGTATTTTAAAAGGCGGGAAAGGAAACAAAAGACTCTAGGGATTCATAAATTTAAATAGAAATATTTTTATGCTGAAATATAAGTGATTTTATTTTTTTAAATTAAGCTTCCCAAAAATAATTTTTTGTTGAAAATACGAACAAATTGAATTTATCACATACATAAAACACACTTTCAGATATAAACAATACATTCCTTTAGATCCGTACAAAATTCTTTTGAACACTGGTAGGTTGTTTTAATTTCTAACGAGCACTGTCTTCTCGTTTCAACTTTTACTTTCCTTTCAATAAAACTTAGATGCGCCAAGATAAGAATCCATGCATAGCAAAGAGTGAATTCAAGAACTTTTTTCCCTTGGTGGTGATATTCCAGCATCCGCTTCGAACAGAGAAAGGAACAAATCCCGTTGCCAGAATCAACCATTATTTTCTCTCTCTAGACATACACCATTACCTGAAAGTATTCTCGGAACTGTCTTAAACGCACGTATGCAAACTTAGCTCTAAATGTTGTCTCATTTGTATTTCGCTTTGGAAAAATATCCCTCGGCGTTTAGTCGGCATTTTACGAAGTCTGTCTGCCGCCAGAAAGTGATTTGGAATTTAAGAGAACGGCAGATGCTAGGGCCCCTAGAGATAGATGTTTGGCATCGTTGATGGTAGCATCACTTATTCAAACGACTCGCAATTTAGATTTTCCTGGTGGGTTTATTGCTAAAGAGAATTGCATGACGAAATTCGAGAATATTCTACATGGAGAAGTAAATATGTCTTTGCCAGTGAATTTCTGTAGATTTCATATTTGAGAAATCTCTGACGTTCTGATTTCAATAAATTTTCAATATGCATTTGCTGCAGCGGTAAGTAAACACACTGTAAATAGTTTTACACAAAATTCTGCGTTTAAAGTGTGCTGGATGGTTTATTTTAACTATGTGTCCTTTATTAAAGTATGAAATTTTAAGGGGAGTTGGAGCACTTATTCGGAAAATGTTAAATTGGCCACTTCGATTGGCCTTTACTCAAAATCTGTTATAGATTCATGTTTGAAATTTTTTATGCAAGTAAAGTACATCTTTCTCATTATACAGAAATATTTTTTTTAAAAAATTCAAAAACTTATTTTTTGCAAATTTTTTTGTGACAGAACAAAAAATGTGAAATTGTCAATTTCGATGTACCTTTTCTCAAAATCTGCTATAGATACATGTTTGAAATTTTTTATACAAGTAAAGAACACATTTTTCATTATACTGAAATGAGTTTTTGGTTTATTTTTAATTTTTTATAAATTTACAAAATATTTAATTAGACATAGTGAAATCTTACCCCATTTTGACAAAACAATTTGTAAAAAATAAATTTTTCAGTTTTTTTTCAAAACGCTCATTTCAGTATAATAAAAAAGGTGTGCTTTACTTGTATAAAAAATTTCAAACATGTATCTATAAGAGATTTTGAGAAAAGGTACATCGAAATTGACAATTTAACATTTTTTGTTCTGTCACAAAAAAAATTTGCAAAAAATAAGTTTTTGAATTTTTAAAAAAAAATTTTTTTTTACATTTTTTTGTTTTGACACAAAAAAAATTTCTAAAACATAAATGTTTGAATTTTTTTTAATATTTCAGTACATTGAGAAAGATGTACTTTACTTGTATAAAAAATTTCAAGCATGTATCTATAACAGATTTTGAGAAGAGGTACAGTGGTCAATTTAACATTTTCGGAATAAGAAAATTAACTCCCTAACATTAACTCCCCGTAATCACAAGAACTAAGATCAAAGGAAGTAAGTTCTTCTTCTTCATATTTGGAAGTTTTAAATCTTGCATTGATGGAGAAACGTTTTTGAGAAGAGGGTCAAATTTTGTACATCATTTTTTGTACAAACCCGTGGGTCACTAAGTCAGTGACATCACTTGGAAAGGAGAGGGGAAGGGTGTGGTAAAAAAAGGGTACCGACAAATTGGAAACACCGCAAATTTGTCAACAGAAATATTTGGCAGTTGAACTTTTTTTTTCTAACATTTAAAATCCTCTAAAAAATTTTACGTTTCCTTTCTGTTTTACAACTTCTACTTACGAAGAATATGCGCGCCTAGTTTATGACCGTTTATCATGAGTCATATACAGATGTAGTGATCAGTGGCGTGGAAGGTGCGTGTGGATGTTCTGTCTCGTTCTTTTTAACTGTGCTGGTGCTCAAGTAAACAAACAACTTGTCCTATGACTCATTGTCTCATCCCTGCCACAAATATCATCACCAAAGTCGTTCTGTACAATAAGATGATATTTTTTAACTCGAATATCATAATAATATAGTCGGCGCGAAACGTTTTAGACAGTGGGGTTGTATTATAATAATAAAGTTTTGCACTAGGTACGGTCAATATGAAAAAAGATTTCTAACATAGTACATTAAACTGGCATTTTAATAAAAGGACATTTTACTTTTTTTTTATTCATAGAAATTGTTTACAAAATAAATTAACATTATACCCACTTTACTTAACAAATTGAATAAAAAAATTGTTCCATCAATATATTTCATTTTACATTTTGGTGGACATGGGGGTGACAACTTTAAATTCCGCACCGGGTACAACCAGACCTTGCTACGTCACTGGCCGTGATAAGATAGAAAATCAGTTAGCCAACATCTACTTCGTAATATTTTTTATAAATTTGTCATTATATATTTATAATTTAATTTTTATATATTTTCGATTCTCCGTTCTCTTTTCTATGATATAAAAAATAAGTATATAAAAATCAGCGCGTGGGTCATTTAAAAAGCCTTCGTCGGTCACTGTCTGACCCGGGGGGTCATAGGCTCGCCGCCACTGAATTAGACCTTATTTTAAATGAATTTCTTAATCACTGAATAAGAAATTAATGTCCAAGTTACTTCCCACAAGCCTGACTTAGGAGAATGGGAAAACTATTACTGCAGCGAAGCCGTAAGACGAAGATGGATTTTGTTTGTCTGCAGATTTAAGTGCCCCTCTGTCATTTTTACCTCTGATTTAACAAGAGCTTCGAGCTATGTGGATAAAAGAGAGTGGTAAATGATGCAATCAATGTGAGCTATCTAACAACATGCCACATGCAGTGGCGGCTTGTGCATAGGGACTGCGGTACTGCAGCACCCCACACTTTTCCCATTGTATAAATTTATTTTATTTCGCATTTAATATTTAAATCTATCAACAATCTAGCGCAATTTTACATTAAACGATTTTGATCTTCAAATAAGCCGCTAGGAAAAACTGAGGCAGAAAATTCCTTATCTTAATTTTTCACTACCTGAAGATGATGCACAAAGGTGAAAGTAACTTAAAGTAAAGGAGAACTGAGGATCGTTCCAGCACCGAATTGCGCATGCGTAGTTACGGAGCGCAGGCTTTCCCTTCTTTTGCATACTAAGTTTTCAAGCTGAAGGGAAACTGTCGAGTTCGACAGCACCAGTTGAGACAGAAACAGAGTTTAAAACGTTTTACCAAAGCGGAAAATTTTTTCGCGAGCTAAAACTTTGAAAATAAGTTAAAAAAAATAAAGGAAAATTAATGATAAACAAAAATTTAATTAATTTTTTTATAAAAATTAAATTTGTATGAAACTTCTTGCAATCCAAAAGATTTTTTAGATAATTTTTAGTTATAAATGAAAATAAATGCACGTGAAAATACATATGAGAAATTTTCCGCGATACAAGTGTTTTCAAAATTTCAATTTAAGAAACTTCGAGTTTAAATTTTTTTATTAAAATTAATTTGTTAAAATACTTACCTAATGGAAGAAAAAATGTTATAAGTTAATTTTTTAAATATAAAACTACTCAAAGTTAATGAAAAAAAGACACAAAATGTAAGTGATACAAATATGCATCAGGAGCAGTGAAGGATTAAAAGTTACAGCACCCCCAAGATTACATAACACGAGCCGCCACTGGCCAAATGTTTAGATTTAAAAGCAGTAGAAGTCAACCCTCTGACTGCTCATCCCGCGATTTCCGCGGGTAGGAAGTAAGTCCGTTTTCTGCTGCATCCTGCGATTTTCGCAATCTCATGTGTTTATTTTGTACTAGTCTAGCATTGAATCATATTATGCGTTTATGATAAAGTGACAATTCTTCTAATTTCAATAGTCTTTCTATCTTCTACAGTAACGGATTTTCGGGGAAATGAAAATTCTAGACCCCTCCCATTTCAACCCAGATTCAGCTGGATTATCATCTACGAGCTCATAGATGAAGGGCTACAGAAATTTTCCTGAATTCATGTCATGAGAACCATCGTAAAGGTAGTATGCCTGTGAGGAATCTACTTGAAAGTTCTTCGCATTTGATTCAAAATTTGATAGGGTGAATGTCTAAGATTCTGCGAAATATACTTGGTTGAAGAGATTTGAAACCAAAAAGATTATTCAAACTCGAGATAAAATTTAGATTCTCTTATTTTTTGAATTTATGCTGTCGGTTGAATTTATATATCCTGTGATAAATGCCGAAGAAAAAAATATTTCACTTTTCTATTTAAAACTGTAATTCCATTTCAGTGGCAAACATGCAAGAGGCGTAGAGCAAAAATTTAATAAATGGTAGAACCCAAAGTTCATTCGTGTAGTTTTTATAAGTTAGACATTGCAATTAGTAAATGCTTTCTCTTCTCTTTACGTAACGTTAAAAATAGACATCTAAATTTCTATGTTGTCACAAAACAAATTTACCTAGTTGTGCTAGGTTAAAATGTTCCTACTTAGGTAAATATGGAGTTTACGGTACCCACCTGTCTCCAGCCAATTTTTCTTGGCACAATTTCATGTATCGTCACAAAATACTGTTTTGGATGCGCAATGCGCTTTTCATTGCTCTCTTGCGCATACGTCACATGAAAAGGAGAGGTTGAGCATACAATGCCTGCGGCATTTCAAGCGTGTACCGGGCAAATTTTTTAAGTTAAGAAAACATCAGCGGCTTCGCTTTCTGCATAACGGAATACTCGTAGTTTCGCTTATTCATTGAGAACCGAAACACACAAAATAAAATACACAGTACTGAACCGATATTCAAACCGAAGAATTCCATACGAAGTTTTATTCAAATTCGAATGAATCGACCAATCACATCGAAAAGATGAACAAAGCAGTCCAATCGAAACGAGGCGTAATATGGCGCGTGATGTGCAAAACACCGATGAAAAGATTAATTTCCATCTCATGTCACTCTTTAAAAATATTATTGCTCAACCAAAACAAATATTCTCTCATCTCCGTTCTTAGTGGCAAAGAGTTGGCGATCCTAAGAGGAACGAAGTAAGTGAGTACCGTAAACTCCACAGTAACCCTTAATTAGATATCGCCAGTTACAAAAATGTAACTGCTATAATGTAGATTTCTGAATGATCAATTCAAGATAAACATTTCTCTTCTTCCGTAAGAGGGCTTTAATAAAGTTCTGTAAAACTAAGAATTACCCAGTCCCAGCACGAGCCATACGGGTTTTTAGGAATAACCGGCCGCCACGACAGATCATCGGGCACTGTGGCACCCGCATAATGGCCCTCATTACGAGCGGCTAATGCGACAACCCTCCGTTTTACCAGGGTACGAACCATCTTCTGATATGGGCCTAAGAGCTACACCACCAGCTATACCAACTAGGGAAGCGAGAACCCGCTTACTTATACAGTGGCTTCTCATCTGTGAACTCGTGATTGAAATCGTTAGTTCTCTAAATGGAATCCTAGTAATTGTTCCTGTCCACATTTACGGTTTATATTCTTGAATTTTTCAGGTCCCCAATTCCCTGTTGTTAGATTGCAAAAATTGCATCTACATCATTTTTCGGTTTTATCATGTTTTTTAATTATTTAATTCTTCGCCACCAAAGTTTATTTCATCTCTTGTGGCATCTTTGACAACTTTTGAAATTCAAACGATAATTTTTAGCCGTTTCATTATATATCTAAATTTTTCTTAATCATTTACTTTGTAATCGATTTAAATATTAATTGTCTTAACTTTTGATGTTGTTTCCATTAATTTATCAACTTTATTAATTTATAAATCAAAATTTTTCAACGGGACTATTTCCTCGCCATCTTGTTTCTGCGTAGGTTTTTGGCGTTAATAGGTTTTGGCGTCTTTCACTGGAAGCGTTTTCCGTTATATAATTAGATTTTCCTTTGTGCTTGACTGACGAGCGGTTGGAGTGTGTTTTTGCAGCTGCGGGCCCCAGGGCCGTTGGGCTCCTGGAGGACTTTGGGCCTTCAGGGAGCTTGTCATTTTATTCTTTTCTTTTTCCGTTGAAAATTGAAGGGAAAGAGTTCGATTCTCCAACAAGTTTTTGGCGATGTTATGTTTGATTCTGCGAGTTTGCTTTGATCTTCAAGCTGTCATCCAAAATTTTCATCTTTTCATCTTCTTTTGTTCATGTATGCAATGGAGGCTATTGTGACAGTTTTTGGTGTGAATTTTGTGCTATCCAAATCAGTAGCTCGAGTGAACTGAATACTCAACCTACCAAGCCCTGCACTAGAAATGATCAGGTTGCAATTCTTGAACAGCCTGCTCTTCAAATTTTCTTTGCGTTAACAGTGGTTAGATAGAAGTTCTCAAGGAAGCGTGTTAGTGCACCAATAATGCGACTGAATCACAGAGTGCTGAATACATAATTTTGTGAAATTACCATTTCTTCGAATTTTTTCATACATCGTGCGTTTTAATAAGTTTTCACAAGCAAACAAAGACTGCGGTGTGCATCGTCGACGTACCACATTTATTTCTCTGCAGAATCAAAAAAATGTTTCTTGAATTTGTTGTTTTTACCTAGTATCCTCATTACTATATTTTTTCTAAGCCTGCAGTGCTTTGCAATATGTGTAGCTACATTTTTTTATTTTGGACATAACATTTTTTGATCATGTGCATCATTTTTGTATATGTATAACTCATGGCAGTGATTAAAATGATTTAATTTAAACTATTCTATAATAAAAGGATTTAAATTCAAATATTTTGATTCTGTTTTAATTTCTCTAATTTGATTTCACAATTTGCAATGTACTACCGTTTTCAAATGATTTAATTTAGTGGCTAGGTTTTTCAGGTCTGCAAAGGTAGGTGATTTATTATATATATATATATATATATAATAAATATATATATATATATAACTAAATTTTAGCATTGGGCACCTACCTTGCATTAACGTTTCATAATATTCTTAGCAACCCCATCCAATACCTGTCAAAGTTGGAATCACTTTAATGAATATTGAACTACACTCGTGTCCAAAAATAATGCACAGTTTTGAGGATGCTACAAAATTGGAGTTAACATGGATACTATGATTCACAATCAGTCGTTAATAATCGTGGGACATACTATCGTCGGAGCTCACATTTTACAGTGAAGATTCGGTCCTGAGTGTAATTAGGGGACCGTCTACAAATTGATGAAGACGAAATTTATTTTGGTCCTCCCTGCTTCACAGGAAACTGATAACAAGATGAAACTTTCAGTAATGGTTATGTTTAATATGCATAAAATGTACATGAATTTTCGTGAACACAGCACAAATTTTCGAGAAGATATAAAGGCTTTCTTTAAAAATCCCAAATTTTTCCGCCTGTTTTTGCTTATAAAATGCAGAGTTTTCTGTTATATTATACGAAACTTACAGAAAATATGACAATATGTTAGGGACGTATTGTGTACAAATTTTGAAAAATATCAGAAAAATATGAGTAGTTGTAGTGAATAATATTTTTACTAAGCATGCGCGAGACCTACTGTAATTTTTCTGTCGCAACTTCAAAGCCAAATATGTAGGCCAACTTATATAAAAATTTTAATTCATTACCAATAGTATTCAGCAAGATACCTGCATTTAAATTTCGTAAATTTGGGTTCACTCTAAGAGAGGTTTAATGATGAGGGACCACGCACAAATTGAATTTTATCAAATTTGAATCTTCGAATAGTTACCATTGAAATAAAATTTAAATTATGTATTTAACTTATAAATATACATGAGTATTCAGGATATTCAACTTTCATAAAATTTAATATTACTGTTTGAAGAATCAAGTTTGATAAATTTCAATTTCTGCATGGTCCCTCATCATTAAGCCTCTCTTAGAATGAACCGAAATTTACCAAATTTAAATGCCGATATCTTTCTGAATACTAATGGTAATGAACTAAAATTTTATATAAGTTGGCCTACATATATGGCTTTGAAGTTATGAAAGAAAGATTACGCTATATCTCGGGCATGCGCAGTAAAAAATTATTTACTACAACTACTCGTATTTTCTATAATATTTAAACTTTTTTTTCCAAATTTTTACACAATGATTCTCTACCATAGTGTCATTTTTTCTGTAAGTTTTGTATACTATAGCAGAAAACTATGAATGTTATGAGAAAAAAACAGGAGGAAAAATTTGGGAGTTTTTAAGAAAACCTTTATAACTTCCCGAATATTTTTTTTGAGTTCACGAAAATCCATACAAATATTATGCATATCAAGCATAACCATTGCTGAAAGTTTCGTTTCATTATCAGCTTTCTGTGAAGCAGGGTGGACCAAAATAATTTTCGTCTTCATCAATTTGTAAACTTTTAGACTAATTGCCCTCAAGACCGAATCTTCACTGTAAAATGTGAGCTCCGACGAGTATGTAACACAATTCATAGTAACTGATCGCGAACCATAGTATCCGTATTAACTCCAATTTTGTAGCATCTTTAAAATTGTGCATTATTTTTGGACACGAGTGTATATTCGCAATAATTAAGTTTGACTTCAATAACTAAAATCTTAATTTTTCAATCTTAATTTTAATTATTAGTCCTTTTTAATCCTCAACAAAACTATATTTCAAAAATGGATTTTGTATGGGTTTTTTTTCTACTGTTAACGAAATTTAGACAAATGATCTGAAAATGGCGTCACTTTCCAATTACTTATCTGTGATATTCCTTTGTTTGTTATTTCTTTTTTAGAATTTATTAAATGTTATGATATCTGCCTTCTATGCGTGTATTATCTGATCAAATCATGAAGCTTTATATTCAATAACAGTTGGCAACAATTACACTTTTAAAGATTCATAACATTTTTTTTCCATAATTTGTTTGACTTTTATAACATTTCAAAGGAAATAATTGAATGGGTTTATTTTTATCAAAATATGTAATGCTTTATAAGCATATTAAAACATTTAAGGGATTGCTTTTCAACCAATTTCTTGTAAAACATCACCGATGTCGCTGGTCGTTCATATTACAGTAGATTCGTTATTTTGCTCCTGAAGTTACGTTTTCTGCCATAATTTTTTCTTCCTTGTACGTAGCGATATTAGATATGGATATTACTGTGTTATCTAATTAAATATAAGCGTGAATGTTTTCGAATGTAATATTGATACAGACAAAAAAAGAACCGACTTATTTGCATCATGAGTATGAATACCCTATTGCATAATAAATGTCATAATTCAATTAACTTGTTTTCATTCTTCTACTCTCGCTAATTTTATTTTCACTATTACTTCAACTAAATTAGTTAAGGCGCTGGAGGAAATGTTAGAGTATTTGCCTTAACCTTATAATATTATTTTACTTTCTTCTAACAATTATTAATTAGAAAGGACTAACAGAAATTTTAGTGCTGCCATTTACACTTATTTCTGCTGGCATTTTCGTAACTGAATGCAGCAGAATTTATTTCTTTGAGAAATCGTTATTCGCAGATTCAAAGAAAAAAATTTTTCCCTGTGTTCATTTTTAAATCTGTCTGCCTTTGCTGAATATGATCATAGTCAGCTGACTTCGACTGATAGAAGAAAAAATATTTTTATTTTCTAAAAACAAACAAAAACTTTCACAGGGAGCCTCAATTAGCAAAAAAGCAAAAAGTTGTTTTATCTCGCTTTCAGTACGATCATGCAGTTAACATCATGCATTAAATTTTTGATATCAAGTCTAATAAGCTAGAAATTAATCCTTTCTTCCTGATTGTTTGCAGTTGTATTCATCTGTTGGATAAATTTTATAAGCAACATTTCGTTGAGCCACATGTAGTTGATAACATTTGATTAAATTGTTGATATCAAGTCTAAATAAATTAGAGATTAATTCTTTCTGCCTGATTGTTTGCAGTTGTACTCATCTGTTGGATAAATTTTATAAGCAACATGTAGTTGATAACATTTGATTAAATTTTTGATATGAAGTCTAAATAAATTAGCGATTGATTCTTTATGCCTGATTGTTTGCAGATATTCATCTGTTGGATAAATTTTAAAAAGCAGCATTTCGTTGAACTACATGTAGCAATAAACTTCTCAGCAATAAAAATGTTAATACAAACTGTTTCACTAGTTTGATTCACGTATTCCCTTTGCAAAGGTTAGTAGAATCTTAAAAGCATCATTTCACCAAGTGGATATGCTTTAATGAAATTTCTTAAAAAATTCACTGCTCCTAATTTAGAAACTAAAAAAGTTGCAAGCTATTTTGAAGTGGTTTAATTAAAAAGACTTTTACGTACAAAGATTATCTAGAAGTTTTTCAATACCTCAGGCGAAGAGTTAATGACCACGCTCTCGTGTTTAAATTTCAAAAACCCTTTAAGGCTGCTTCAAAGTTTAGAAATAAAAGAATGATTGTGTATTTTCTTGACGCAATATCGCCCAGAAGGAAAAGAAATTGAGTTGAGGAACTTCTTTTTTATCTTAGAAAATTCATGTGCAGGACCATAAAATAATGTCAAGTGTTTAGATCTCGATTGTAAAAAATATGTTAACCAAATTTATTCTACGTTACTATTCCAACCATAGAATTACGGTTGAAGTAACAATAAAAAAAAATTAGTTGCAATTTTCGCCACCAAGTGCAATGTGGCGCGGTACACGCAGCTGGTCTAGTCAGTTAATTAACCTATTGATTCCTCAGACCTTTGGAATTCAGGGACTCCGAGTTCCTCTTTCAAAGATAAGATAAATTCCCTACCCCTCCTCAAAACCGCAATGACTGCTTGCACTCTTATTGGCATAATCTACAAAAGAGGACTTAGCTTAACTGATGGCTATTAGGGGGATTTATTACAAGGAAAGGGGTTCAGCTGAAATGAGAGGTTCTAAGAAATTAATTCTCTTTAACTCATCTGAGGAAGCAACCCAAACAAAGCACGCGCCTCGGGTATTCAACCTAAAATCGCAAGATGCCTAACGATACTGTTACTATATCTTCACGATATTGTACGGCATTCAGGATATCGATCAACGTCGTGGAAATATCGTACAATATCTTGTGCTAATAGGGTCACACTTAAAGGGGGTGGAAATTTCGCTGGATATTTCGGCGTTTCGGACGTCCACAGTCCTTTCGTTGAAGGGCATTTAGTACCGTTCAGTGATTAAAGGGTTAAAATATTTATTTATCACAATTTTCACGATAGATTTTATTTCGGCATCATTGAATATGAAGTCCAATGAGCTGATGCCAAGTTTTCCAAACCTCTTTTGGATTGCGTGTTCTACCTCAGAACGCAGCTTTGATTTATCGAACTTGGAGAGTTATGCTATTCTTCAGAGTGGTTAGATTATCAATGTTTCCTTTGTAAATCACACTTTCCAGATGATCCCACCAATAAAAATTACAAAGGATGATATCTGGATCCAATGTCAACCACCTGCAAGGAAATGTACGGCTAATTATCCGTTCATCTGGCAAAATGTTTCTTCTGAACTTGCTGATCACATAATCCAATGTGAGGAGGTGCTTCATCTTACATAAAAACGGTAGGCTGCAACCACCTACGCTGTGGCAGTTGTAGAATAACCTTAATCGTGAACCGAGTTGCCACCGCCCTGTCTAGGCATCTGGGTCTATTGAAGAACAGCCGATAAGACAGCCTGGAGAGTGAGTTTGGAGTGCTAATAACCATCACCAGCCATCGCTCCACCCTCTCTAAGGAGGTCCATAATCGGAGTGGGATAATAACAACCCACACTATCTCTATGCCCACCAGGGAAGAGAAAACCTTCTAACTTATCGGGCAACTTCTCATCCACTTACTCGTTGTGCCCCAGGTATAATAATCAGAAAATTGAGTCACCCCGCCCTGCCGTAGAATTCGGGAGATCTGAATGTCAGCCGTTGCAATAACTCAAGTGCTGAGGCCGGAGTCCTAGTAGCCATCACCGGCCACGGCCCGACCCTTCCCAAAGGAGGTACGGGCTATCACTAAAGGAGGGACTCATATCTCCCCTCCATTACTGTACCCACGTTCAGGAGCGAGAACCCGCTTACTTTTAAGGCGGCTTCTCATCCACATATTCGTGGTGCTTCCAGGTGGGAGACAGTTGTAGAATAACAAAATTTAGAAGCATTATTCGTAATCTCAATGCAGTAATGGAATAAGTGATTGGGCCATTATGACTTGTGAATTTTGAATTATCGCAGCTCCAACTACAATCGCCTATGCGAATTTCACAATTCTGAGTGCAAGCAGTGGACTCATTGAACCACATATATCAACAATGTCAAAATAAAATTGGTGTTCTGTAATTCTTTCAAAGAACTAACTTTCCCAACTGGGTGTCTAGCGCCATATTTGGTTGCATTTGGCTGAACAGGTTTTTTAACAATCGAGCTCCAAAAACCTCTCGGGAGGCCGCGGTGGCTTAGTGGTAGGGTCTCAGCATCGGGGCTGGAGGGTCCCAGGCTCTATACCCGTTTCCATTGAAAATCCACCGTGTATGGGGCATGTTGTGCATTAAATCGTACGTATTGGCCAAAATTACTCACGTTGATGTGGTGTGAAAGTGTAGAGTGAGGGTGCCAGATCAGGAGTCGTCATCTGACCGCAGTTCAAAATTAAGAGGTCCGTCTCAAACTACCCCTCGTGTTGCTAAAAATTGGGACTTTAATGTAACTAACCTAAACCAAACGCCTCACGTTATTTTATAGTCACCCTTTACTACTTCAATAAGAATGTATGACTTCGAACGATATACTGAAGTAAGTCACCAAATTTAATTAATGTATTTTAAAATGTTTCGCACGAAATGAAAGTTGTCACTGAGCTCATATTAAGTTATTGGTAATTATATTATTCATAAAATATTTATTCGATTGATATAATTAATTTTGAAGATCAAAGTGTCACATTTTTATTGCTTAAATATCATTACTTTCTATATTGGAAAAAAATTCAAGTTATAAAATTTTATAAATATGAAATTTAATTAACTCTGCTGGTGTTACGTAATTATAAGTTTCTACTTAAAATACAAGAAAAATAGAAATATTACGTCTAGACAGAAATGACATAACTGCCGGCGAAAACACTATTTACTCAGATAAAGTATTTCATTTACGAAAAAAGAAAGTTTTGAGATTAAAACGAAAAGCTATATGGGCAGCATTTCTAGTGTAATTGAATTTATATAAAGTAAATAGTGGAAATATAATGCATATATTTTACTATGCCCTTTCCCACATGCTAATTGAGACTATAAACTTCAAGAAAGGCATGACCAATGTCTAGCTTCCTTTTTACTTAACGGATAAAGTAAATAAAAGTGTTTCTCACAACTGCTTTGCAAACTTCCAATGGAAAATTAACGCGTGACACAAATGGAAAAGTTCATGATAAAACAAATGACGGGAGGCTGTCTTTTTCCAACAGCAGCTGATATTAAAGACGTAGGACTGACTATTTTACTCGCGTGACTCTTTTCCGATTTTCAAATTTTCGAAAGCATTATTATGTAATTGCAAGTTCGGGAAGTAGCACATTATATTGCTTAAAATACAAAGATAAGTCATAAACTACCACTGAAATGGCATAAAATTCTTAGGAAATTTATTTTACATATATTTCTAATTGTGAAATATATCACAAACTAATTAAAGGAGCTGCCGTAAAGTAAAATAGGATCCGATCTCTGCTAAACTACATTGCTAAAAGTTATTGCAAAATATCACTTTTATACGCAGATCCTTCATTAGCTCTCAACAAAGGCGGGGAAAGTAAATTCAGTACTTCTGTATTCCATGATATCTAAAAAATTTCTTGTAGTCCGTACGTGCAATCGCCCCAGGGATTGCATAAGTGTATTGGAGTTGATATCATACATTCAGGGACTTTCCTGCTCGATTCCTGGTCAAAGCTGGTGGGTGCTTACCGCTCAAAATAACAGGTTTTTGAAATAACCGGTTTTCGACTTTTTAAAAAAGAAACAACGTTCGTAGGCAAAATTTTTATTACTAATAATATACAATAAGTAAGTATTAATACAATAAGTAATTAATGATTATAAATAAGTGAGTAAGTGGTAACAAAAAACAGACGCCGCTTGCAGACAAAATTTTTTATTAGCTTTGTTCTTGCAGGAAATCAATCCATTGGCCAATATTTTTCTGTTCATAAAGACTCTTTCACTAATTCACGAACCAACAGACGCCTCGAGGAAGCGGTTGTCTGTGATTGGCCTGAGATGATGAAATTCAAAGCTTCATAACTCGGTAAATTTTAGTCTAGTCGCACCTAAAATCGAGCCTATTTACGACCCGGCTTTTTTATCCGGTTATTGGATTTTAAAAAAATAACTGGTTAAAACCGAGACAAAAAGAATGACGGGAGGCTGTCTTTTTCAAGCAGCCGCTGATGTTAAAGACGCAGGACTAGTTTACTCGCGTGACTCTTTTCCGATTTTCAATTTTTTTTCTGTAATTTTTGTTGTTACCCTTTATCTCTAAAATAAGACATTAGTTATGTTTTTAACATATGTAGTTACCGAGATATAGAGAATCCCCCATACATCGTTTTTTGGGGCGTTTTCGCATGTGAATCAAATTCCTTCCTGAGACCCAAAAGGGAGGAACGTAGTCCTACCTTAAAAATTTCTAGGTTTAAAATGGAATGGGCGTGGAGTGTCACCACTATTTGCATGAAGTGGAACGATCGTGAATGGCGGGTTTAAAACGCCTGAAAAAGCAATTGCCACACTTTTCCGACCTGCGGGGATCCACTGAACGTATACGTTACAATTCGAATATGGATTGGTTTGTCTGATTTCTTTCGGGGGGAGGGGGGCGCAAGACACCATAATGTTAAATATAATGCGCCAAACTAAATGGTAAAATTGCATTCAGCGAATATGAGTATGCATTATACTCATTTCGATACTACATATCACTCGATAAAACTCTACATGCAACACCAAACCTGGAAAATTTTATGATCAAGAGACTAAATCTATTACTGGAAAAATATTATTTTTATTCATAAAAATAATCTCTACTAATAATAAACGAAAATGTGTGTGTGTCTGTGAGTTGACACTCTACAGGGTAGACTGCTGGATTTAGAGCTGCGAAATTTGGCACGAACATTCTTGAGAATGTGCACCTTGGAGCCGTTGTTTTAAAATTTAATTAGAATTTTAATTAATTAGGAAATAATCGAAATTTTGGTGTTTTTCCTTAATAACTTCCGCAAATATTATAGCACAAAAATTATTTTTACGCCATCTGAAAGAGCAAAACATTACTTTTTCAATGAGATGAATTAAGTTCCCGTAAAAAATTTTCTCTAATTTTAATAACCTTTTAAAGAGATTTTTTGGCATAATTTACAACAATACTTTTCATTGTGGTAACGCACAATTCAAACCGTTTTCATTGTTTAAATACATATTTATTTGCATTTTTCTTTTTCATTGCTGAAAGCTAAGGCAATGTTTTAATGTTTAATGATATGTTTTAATCAGCATAATTTCATGCAGTTAATATGCTGCTGGTCGTAAAATGTACCGCGACATTTTAAAGTTAAAATCAAATGCATATTTTGCAAGAGGAATAAGAGAGTGAAGTTGATGCCGACAACAGGCAATTGCATGCTACATGACACAGACAGTTACTCGACTCTATTAGGGAAGTTAATGCAAGCAACGAACAGAAGAGGTGCAATTCTGTTGAAAGAACATGGTTTACATATCTATCAAAATGTGAAATTTACAATTACTTTATTAAGGGAACCATGATTATCAATTTATACATAAGAGATTCAGTTGAAATTATATTCCCGGCGAACAAGTTGGTCGCCGAAGGCGGATATTGAATAATAAAAGAAATTATGAATAATTACTTTTATTCTTAATGATAATAAGTACGAAATAAATTAAATATGTTAAAAATTATCGTTGCTGCTATTGGTGAATTTTTGCCTTTCCAGGGATCGCATATTTTATGAGATTGCCTTTCATGGCCTAAATGTTTCTATTTTCAATATATCAGAATGCTTCAATACTCACTAATATGAGAATTCTCAATACTCACTAATATGATAAACAACTCCAATTCGTTACAAGAGAAACAGAAATGAAATCGTCGTTTAAATGCATTAACTATATCTGGACGTGAGAAACAGTTGAAAGTGTTTACCTCACAAAAATAAGTGATGTAGTTAATCCAATTCCATGAATTCCCTCAGCGTTTCGATTTTTTAACACATTTAATTTATTCGGGATCGAAATTGGGTCTAGAATCCGTTATCCTGAAGCCGAGATCATAACACTAGGCTTAGGTGTTTCTTATGAGTGAAAATAGTTAAATTTAAGTCGATTACTTTCCATTCATTTATTTGAAATATTTTTAGTTTAAAATCTTAATTATTTATTAACCAATGACAATACGAAAAGGGTATTTACTCAAATAATTTTTTACACACCTTTATTTAACTTAACTTGTTTTAGATGGAATTTCGTACTTCCTTTTTTTTCTCACTTACTGACATGCTAGAGTTTTGAAATTTTGCACACTTGTGCGTTCTAGATGAAAATATTTTATTTAAATATTTTCAAAACTAAATAATTAATTAATCGGTACATTTAATTAAATTTTGATTCCATGCGCGTGGCGCCATCTGGTAGTGAATTTGAGAAAAATTGATTTCAAGATAACAAAATATTTAAAATAATATATTATTAAAAACCAAAAAGTAGAAAATTATTAAAATAAAAAATTCTTCTTTTTAGAATATTAATAAAAATTTGTTTTTAAAACTCTTTTATTAAATTTATTATTGCTTATTTTTAGAAATAAAACTTATTTTTCTTCAGATTCTTCCAAAATTCTGCTTAAGCCCTGAGGCGGAGTCATCTTTTCCAACGAACCATTCTTTCCGCTTCCAACTAATGTTTCCTACTAAACAAACCTTCATTGCCTCAGAACACGAAACCATGCGAAGAGAATAGCCGAAAACTAAAAACAAAAGTTTTTTTCCTTGACAGTGATATTCCAGCATCCATTTCGAACAGAGAAAGAAACGAGTTCTGTAACCAAATTCAATCATTATTTTCTCTCTCTAGAAATTAACCATTACCTGGAAGTATCCTTAGAACAGTCTATCTTAAATGTACGCACGAAAACTTACTCTAAATGTTGTCTTATTTGTATTTCGTTTTTTAAAAAACATTCATCGGCGCTTAGTCGCTATTTCTCGAAGTCTGTCTGCCGCCCGAAAGTGATTTGGAATTTAAGAGGACGGCAGATGTTAGTTCCCAAGGGACAGGTGTTTGGCACGGTTGGCGAAAGTACATACTTATTCACACGACTCGCAGTTTAGAGTTTCCTGGGGAGTTTGTTGCTAAAGAAAATTCACGACGGACTATTCACTAGCGTATTATATGGATGCGAAAATGAAAAAATAATATACCCCTAGTCTACCTATTCTAACCCTAGTCTTTTTATAATATTAGTGGGGAGGATATGACTGAAGGGGTACGCGAAAATAAAAAGACTAATCAACTAATCAAGGGGTATACGCGAGAGAAAAAAGATTGGGAACCCCTGTTCTAAACCACCCACGGAGGTGCAAGAAGTAAGGGGCAGTTCAAATATTACGTAAGCACCCAGGGGGGGAGGGGGGTTGCGATTTGCTTATTTTTGCTGACAAGGGGGGAGGGGGAGTATGAGTGATGCTTACGTAAGACAATAAAATCGCTTTATTTCCGAAAATCTCTTGTAACTTGCACATATAATTTAATTTTAAAAAATTAAATTTGAAAAAAAGTTAAATTTGGCAAAAGAAAACTAAATTTGATATTTGTAAGCTTAAACTTGAAATTGTAAGTAAATTAAACTTACATTTTTTTTCCATTTTAACCGAGTTAGAGTTTTTATTTGAATTAAGTCCTAAATTTTTTTTAATTAGATTATTACTGTTATACGTTTTGTAAAAAAAAAGAAGAGGGGGTTGCAGTATGCTTACGTAATTATAAGAGGGGGGTTTGCGATTTGCTTATTTTTGCTGACAAGGGGGGAGGGGGTCAAAAAATACCAAAAACATGCTTACGTAATATTTGAACGGCCCCTAACAGCGGTAGGTTTTGAGAAATTCCAAAACAATTTAACAAAAGAGAAATGGCGATGTCAAAGAGATCTCACTCTTACGTTTCAGTGTTCACAAGTGATTCCTTTACTGTTAGCTCAAAAATGGCTTCACACAATATTTACAAAGCGGAAACGAGATTGAGGGGGGTCCCCTTGTTTCAGCTGTCTTATTACAGGATAGTTTCTTAACCAGCACTTAGCGAGTATGTGCTTATACAAATCTAATATTTTTAAGAAAATATTATTTTTAAGCTCTGTTCCTGTGGTCAGTTTTTCGGCGATCCACTTTGTCATTGAGTATGCTGACGTACTGTTTCCACGACGCATGCAAGGACGCGGTGGCCTAGTGGTAAGATCTCGGTTTTGGGGCCAGAGCGTTCCAGGTTCGAAACCCGATTCCACTGAAGATCTGTCGTGTCTTGGGCCTGTTGTACGTTAAATCATATGTAAGGGGCCAAACGTCCTCCCGTTGGTGTGGTGCGGAAGTTAGGAGAGGAGCTGCTAGCTCAGATGTCGTCCTCGCCGGGGAAAGTTAGAGATCAATTTCATTACATTCGTCCCCTCGTACAGCAGGTCATGTCCCCCTGTCGAGCAAACTCTAACGCCACTTCTGGGGTACAGATAAAATAAATTTATTGAGTCAATCAGTATGGATTTGATATAAGTTGTTAATTAAAGCCCTGTTTTGAAGCTGAAGGGGTACTATTGGGAATTTCCCTCATAATTCCGAGACGTGTCCAACTGACCAGAAATGCATCCGTATACATTCTCCTGGCCGCGGTGGCCTAGTGGTAAAGTGACGGCTTCCAGGTTCAAAACCCGATTCTACCGAAGATCCGTCGTGTATTGGGCCTGTTACAAGTTAAATCATAGGTAAGGGATCAAATCTCATATCGTTGGAGTGGTGCAACACAACCCACCCCGGCCCAGCCTACCCTACTGGGTTTAAGGCATTAAAGAGTCGGAGGGGAAGAGAACTGACCAGCAGGAGGACGCCAGCCCCACTCGCATTTATTAAAAGTTTTTCCTCATATAAACATACCACACCTCGCAACATGGGTGGAAATTAAATACACATAAACATATATATCTCATGTTTCTAGGTCTCACCCGACCAAGGAGACAATGCAAATAACAGCATATGGATTGAAAGTTATTTACTAATAAAAATTTACCATGGCCAGGCTGGAGTGGTGCGGAAATTTGGAGAGGGAGGTACCAGCTCAGACGCCATCCTCGCCATCTGACCGAGGTTCAAAATTACGAGGTCCGACCCAAAATAGCCCTCGTGTTGCTTCAAAACGGGACGTAATATAGCTAAAACTCACGACGCATACAGAATCTACAATAGCCCATAGGAAATATACTGAGGTCAATGTCCGAGCATTTACCGACATTTCTCGAGAGCGTTCGAGCCACTCCACAAATCCTCGCGCGACAGAGATTCCTTGCAGTCCTGAGACTGGGAATAAGGCGTAACATAGACAAGGATCGCTTAAACACGGGCCACGAGAACGAGATTTACTATTAAAATACTTCAAAAGTATTCGATTCAGAGATAGAAAACAGTTATCAAATTCAGAAATAACAACCAAAAATTACGTGTTGTTTGGTTTCGTGACACCGCCCGTTTAAAACATTTATTATTCAAAAACATTCACGATTCCCTCAATATCTTTAATGATGATCTTTATAATTTGGCAACATTTACAGTAAAATGCATGATTTTTAATTTTGATTTTGTTTGAAAATAAAATCGCCTTTAAAAAATTTAAAAATTTTCCTGTATATTCTGTAAAAACTCATTATTAAATTTATTTTTAAGAGCTGTAATTTATCTAAATTTGTTTGCAAAGATGAAATTTTGTAATTGACTTTTGACACAATCCTTGATACAGCAAAGATTTGAAATTCTCGATCTATACTAGTGCATTCTTGATGAAAATACACTATTTTAATATTTTCTTAACTTAGTTAAGATTTAATCGATTAATTTAATTTAATTTTTCCTTCGTATCAGTAGCCCTATCTAAGAGTAAATTTGTGGGGAAAAATGATTTCAAGAGTCCATAATATTTATAACAATTATTTATTAATTAAAAATTAAAATGAGAAAATAATTAAAAAAGAATTTCCACATTTTGGTGCACTAATGAAAGTATGTTTTTAAAAACTGCTATTATTAAATTCTTTCTACAGAAAAAATCCTTTATATTTCTTTCCTAGGCTATAGAAGATGAAAGAATTTTTCTTTAATGACTTCACTCAAAAGCATAATTTTGTTTTTATTTCTTTAATTTCAAGCTATTCTAATTCTTTAATTTGAAACAAAGAAGTGATAAAAAAAAGTTAATTAAATTTTTCAAGAAAATTTCTTTTTGGTTTATTTAACAAAAAAATTCTAATTTAAAAGAGTTTTCAGAAGCCGTTGCTCAGACATATATTATTTCGTCGATAATAAGTATTTGGAAGGATTTTTCGAAGGATCTAATTGAATAAAGAACTTCGTTTGGAACAGTGATGCAATAGCAGCGGGGATTTCAAATTAAAAGAGTTTTAACAATAAAAATAGATTTTAATTATCTGGTGAATTATTCTTTAAAGCAAGGAAAAGGTCATTATATTTCTTTCTTTTATTACAAAAAAAGGGCAATTTGCTAAACGCAAATGCATTTCAACTTGCTATTAAAGGAACGGGGAATTTCCATTTATTCTCCTTTCCTTTAAAGAGGTTTTTTTCTCGTTTAACATTAAATTTCTTCCGGTTTCAAATTTCCAATTCCTTTCAGATCGCATTTTTATTAATATATATCCAGTTAAGCAATTTAGTCCATATCCTCAATTCTGTTGCTTTCAAATTAGTTTTTGTAACCGTTAAATTATACGAGCACCTACATGTGTCGTTTTTTTCCCAAAATATCGATTTTCTCTGTAGTTTTTCCTGCTGAGTTAGCATAAGACAGATTATATGAGTCAACGCTCAGCAAAATATAAGTCCAGTGATTTTGTTAATTCCAATATTGTTAAGCAATATTTATTCCTGATAGAGGACTCATAAGGTACACCGAAATTGTATTTATTTTGAGAAATCGAGTGCTATCAACAAATTAATACATAAGAGATTATCATAAATCATTCAGCATTGTCATTGATTTCGTTTTATCTCAAACTTTAAATATTTCAAATTCCGATAAATTCCACTTTCGCCCAATATTTTTATATATAATCTTATTAAGTTTGTGACATTTAGTTTTGAATTTTTTTAATAATGAAACTGACCTGACTAATAAATTTCATAATATTCTTTCAGCTGCACTGAATGCATACGAAAAGCATTTTTCTTCTGCTAAGAAATTAATTTATTTCGGTGCAAATTTCATAATTATTTTCTTTAAATATTCCACACACAGTCTCACGTTTGATTCCTTTTTCCAAGCTAAAATAAATTCTACATTTTGAAATAATAAAGTGTTAAAAATAGTTTGATTAAATCTTTCATGAAAAATACCTTTGCACCTTTTTAAAGCGCTTTTCTTCATCAAGAATTTTAAACAAACGTTTTTGAGATATTTCGTCAGCATCAACAGTTGAAAGGATTTTTCGATGCAGTTAGTCGAAAAAGAGACATCATACGGAGGAATAATCACGTGATTCCGCTCGCAAACGCAATGATGGTTTTAACGTAAGAGATGATTAAGATTTTCATTAACTGGTGAATTACGCTTTAAATAAAGGAAATAGTATCATATTTCTTACTTCTATTGCGAAAGGAAAAATTCAATATGTTAAATACAAATGAATTCCAATTTCCTATTAGGAGAAGAGGAATTCCCATTTATTCTCGTTTCATTTAAAGAAAGAATTATTTTCCTTTAAACATTTATCATAATATAATTTTATTACAATGCATACAACTTAAAGAATTTATTGCATACCTACAACTCTGCTGCTTCGAGATTACATTTTTAAATTTTTAGATATACGAACACCTACCTATACTATTGGCCAAACGTATTTCAAGATCTGTAAAATACGAAACATTTTGAGTTCATTCGAACGCAAAGATTCGAAATCAGTTGTGGAGAATCGTAGGATGTACAATATTGGGCACTCATACTTTACAGTGGAGATTTTTCACTTGGACATTTAGGGGACCGACCAGAAATTGATGAAGAATAAAGTGATTTAGCCTCTTCCGTTTCACAGCAAGCTGATAATGATATTAAACTTTCGTCAATGGTTTTGTTTGATGTGCATAATATTTACATGCATTTTCATAAAAATAGCACTTATATTCGGAAGATATAACGGTTCCATTAAAAAATTCCAAATTTTTCCGCATGTTCTTGCTAATAACATGGAGAGTTTTCAACCAAATCGGTGCAGATTTTGTTTTTATTATTATTATTTGAAGTTTGTTAAAAAAAATTTACTTTCTCGCATACGAATTTTTCCAAAAAGTAAGTATTCTAATCGTTAAATAATTCGATCTCGACATTTTGATGAATCCCCTCATTCCAGTTATCTCCGAATCTGAAAACAATTCTTTTGGAATTATATTTGCCTACCGGCCTGTTTGTTAACTCTATAAGTCCAAAATGGAATAAGCTAAGTGGGTGAAATTTGGAATGTGGTCTTTACACCAAAATTGTAGTTTTCTCTCTAATTTTGGACGAAATCCATCAAGCGAAGTCATTATCACTATTTTAGAAGATTTTAAACTATGCTAATGGCCGCCTAGAGGAAGATCCGCCAATCAACTGATAGCGCTGTCTCTAGACGGTCGATAAGGTTATTTGACTTAAAATAATTAAATTCAAAGCTTCATAACAAGTTCAGTTTTAGTCGCGAGTGGAACTCTTTTTTGCTTAAAAATTTAAAGTGTCAAGAATATTTTAGTAAATATGATTAATAGAACTGGACGACTGAATAAAAATTTAGCCCTCGTATTTTTTTCAACATTACAAATATTGACTCAAGCAACATAAAATACAGGTTGTCCGAATCAAATGTCCCTAATTAAAACAGTCGATTTAAAAAATTTATTAGAGATACGTTGGCGATATTAAGCAAAATTGGCTGTTGAATTCTTAGATTTTGGCGACAATTTTTATTTTTCGCGTATATATGAAAACTGAGGCTGTTTGCGTTCAAAATGCAGATTGTACAGAAAATGCCGCATCGTGTTGCATTTGCAGCGGAGATGTTATCTCGCATCGAAAATGAACACAATTTTCTAAACCGCATCATTTTTTTCAGATGAAGCAACATTTCATGTGAGCAACAAAGTGAATATAAGCACAAAGGAAGAATTTGGGGCTCAGAAAATCCCATGTAGTACAGGAAGTGAAAAGAAACAGTCCAAAAATCAATGTGCGGTGAGCTCTTTTACATGATACAGTCATAGGACGCTTTTTCTTTGCTGAGACTTCTGTGACGGCAAACTGGGCACGTCGCAAAGTTACCCAATACCCCAAATGCAGCATTTAAAACCCACTGATATCTTTCAACAAGATGCTGGGGCAAGAATATTCGATGCTGGAACTGGACTTCCGTCTGGATAACCTCAGGGCTACTCAGGGAACCTACGTGGAAGTGCACTGATTTTTTAATAAAAACTTTGTGAGTACTGTTTTCTAATTTTACATTTTTCTTATGCTTTTCATCTTTCTGCTAAGTATAGCGACCTCTCCAAATTAGGGACATTTGATTCGGGAACCCTGTATAATCCTTTACGTCATTTAAAGCATTTTCCCGATTGGAAATATATGTCTATCTTTAACGGTTCAGAAATTAACTTTTGGGATTAAATTAGAGCGGACGCCGTGTATAACCCAATTGTAGTTTCTTAAAAGTATCTGTCTTAAAAGTATAAGTCTTTCTGTGGGTGTATGATGTAAAATGTCTAACACGCAAGATAATGGAGAATGAAGGTTTATTCTCAAATACGCAGGAAAACACCTAGCACAGGTAACAGGAAACAATAGATCTTGCACAGATTAGCAACGTGAACAGATAACAATTCACAGGTAATAACAGTTCAGCACTTTGATATTTATCAACACAAACAGTCAGCAAATAACTAATAACGACAATAACAGCACTTTCAATAGCGCTCAGATCGCACTGCAGACGAAACTCTAAAGTAGTTCCAGTGGATCAACACTGCTACCGCTCGGCGTCTAACAGCATACTAGCTCGCACAGCGGATAGAACTCAAAGACGATCGCGCTCCAAGGCAATTCCTGTCGATGAACATTGCCTCCGTCATCCAAGCGCTCTCCTTATATAGTCTCCCGCGGCAGGCCATGACGTCAGAGGGGATCATCTAGTACATTCAAGCGTATCTCCTCTGCTAATAGAGATATCGAGAAGATTCCAGCACCTTTGAGATCCCATATTTCGTCGCCAAAGTCACCAAATTTGTTGCCAAGTTGCCAAGGTCATGGCTCCAGACGTGGCTGCTGCCGGTCATCCCATACTTACCCCTGTAAAACTCTCTTCCCAACCTTAAGACTCACATTGCTGGGAAGCGACTTTCCATGTTTGTATCAATGTGCTGCTGTCAAATAGTAGCCATTTAAATCAACAAACTGAGGATTCCTTGCTGTAAACCTAAAAGGAAAGGTGTGCCCATTCTTGATGATGCACGAAGAATTTTGCACAACAAAATCCAAAAGATTTTTACAAGAATCTACAATATTCGGTAAGAGTATTCTACTTGAAAGCATTTTTTCTGCAGACGAGAATAGACCTTTAGATATTTTTAAACCTCGCTATTTTTCCACCGTTGCTATCTCAGGATATAGTAGAAAATTAAAGTGGCTCTACCCCATTGCCAGGAACAATTGTTGCCATAGCAACATCCGACGGCTTTCTTGCGAGATGAAAATCTTCCTCATTATAATATTCCTTCTTGTGGTGCCCCACGATTTGTCGTCTCATCGTCATTCGGAGGATGCCTTCCATGTATCGGAGGTTCATTAAAGATGCCTCAAAAACTTCCTGCTCGGAATTATGGAAAAGGGGATTTGGCAATGCTGGCTGCGTTTCAATATTCGTCTGACTCGTCGTTAAAGCTCGATAAATTTGGAAGGGCTGAAGGCATCGGTATCGATAGGAAACGAGAGATTGAGTTTTAATAAATATTCGAAATGCTTCTGACCTGTTCTACTGGCTCAGCAACTGAGCTATTTGTGAAATGTGCGTATTACTTCCTGGCGTTTTTTCACAAAACGGGATCGAACCATTCTTCAAAAATAATTAACAATTGACAAAACATTAAAAATAAGGGGTTCAATCAACAGATTCAATCCGTTACTTTTGCACCATTCGCTATAATTATTTTAATAAATATTCGAAATGCTTCTAAAACAACATACTGGTTTAGCAACTAAATTATTTGTGGATGTGAGAATTACTTGCTGATTTTTCATTTTTTTAGATTATTTTCTCAAACGCAATCGAACCATTCGTTAAAAATGATTAACAATTGAAAAAACATTGCAAATAAGCGGACTGAATTTGATCAACAAATACAATCAGCTACTTTTTCACCATATGCTATGTTTTTTTGGTTTTTTCTCTTTTTTACAATTTTTTTTCATTAGCGTGTTTATAATATTTCTTTTCACATTTTTGTATACAAAGCATACATTACCATTATCGACACTGTATACCCCCGAGCTCGGAAGCTAAAGGGTTCCCTGTCAGTTGAATGGGTATACGTGGAAGGAAGTGCATACCGTGCTCCCGGAGAATTGACATTATTGACCTCACATCTTTCCTTGCTTCCGTTTAATTGTCCTAATCCCCGAGCCATGTATCCATTGGAAACAGAGCAGAGGGACTTTCTTGGGTGAGCGTATTTGCACACTTACTGGTCTTGAGGAATATCGATTGGATTTACAGGGCCAAAGTGCAAAATTGAATATTGAAAGGATGAATAATGACATGTTATGTTTTGAGAAACAATACATTACAATACACTTGATTTGAGATTGGCGAGAGAAAAAAATGGTAGCTTAACATTGGGAAGGAAAATAGACAAATAACGCAACAATTCCGGGTTATATAAAAAGAAGAAATTTTTAAAAAAAACTCCTGGTTGAGAAAAACATAAGAAAGCCTATGTACAAAAATATACAGTGTAAGAACAAAAAAGACTAATAATATAATAACAAGATTAAAACTCAAAAAAATAGCATGAAAATTTCAGCTAAAAAATAACATGGTGATGATATTGCATTGAAAAGAGAGCTAAATTTAAAAACTACGCATAACTTGAACATGAGATGCAATTTGAGCACAGGATGAGTCAATCGAGAATTCAAAAAGTCCGTGGAGACTGTTTTGATTGTCAGGGGAGGAGAGTCTATACATTTTGAAGAGTGTAGATAGTTTAAGACCTTCAAAGTTTTGAAGTTACTTAGGTGAGAAGGCAATGTCTTAATTGTCCGAGATAAAACTAATCAGTTTTCTTGTCTTAATCTTGATAATGGGTTGTTGAGGACTCTTTTCCACCAGAGATGTTCTAGGTCGTTTGGTGGGATGAAATTGGCTTGTAAGATAGCAACTGGTTCCGAAGTGCAGACGGTTTCCCAACTCGCTGTAACTACATCAATCGGTTGTTTTGAGGCTAAATCTCTTAAGGTAAGTTGGGAACGGGCCATGTCCCGTTGAAAACATGATTTTTGGACTTTGCCACAAAGCTGGGGAAGACTTGACCTTTGAAAGGATGAGATGGACGTTCCTTCCAGTGTCACCATTGTCCCATTCATTCTGCCAGGGTTGGGTGGAGATGGCATGAAGATTTTTTTTGAGGAAGCTCCTGGATGATGGATATTGTATTGGGATCCCTTACAAGGTAGATTTCTTTGCGAGGAGATCCGCTGGCACGTTATACACACGTCCCACATGCGCTGTAATCCATCCAAGTAAATATTTGGAGAGTTGAGAAGGATGTTTGGAATATCCTGAGCAAGTGGGTTGTTGGTTTTTAAAGAGGAGCAAACAGAAAGCATAGGGTGAGCCATAATTCTCCGTACAAATGATGAAAGCAGTGGCTAATTTCTTTTTCGTTTTGTAGGAAGGTGAACCAACTGTAAAAAATGCCACTTACGGAAGAAAAACGGATTTACATTATTCTCTTGGCTGGGAGGGGTACCATCCGCCATACAACGCGTATTTTCATTGAAATGCGCAGATCGCAGATTACCCATCACACCGTGGGAAAACTTATCATTTAATTCAAAAGGACGGGTTCCGTCGCCGATGCAAGCAGATCTGGAGAACCAAAGACGGCAATAGATGAAGGTACGTCAACACCGATGTTAGCAGCGATAGACAGGAGTCCGACGAAAGGGACCCGACTTCTCTATGCGCAAATGGGAATACCAAAAACAGTGCCATGCAGAATTTGAGGGCTAACAATTGTCACTCATACAAGCTGTACAAGTTTCAACATCTGACAGAGAAAGATCCTGATCGTAGGTTAGAATTTTGTGAGTGGACACTGAACATGCATGAGAATATGTTTCGGGTCAAAGTTGGTTAGAGCGACTGCCATTGTGTGTCGACATGGAAGGGAGGCATGTAGAACATAACATCCAATTTAATTTTTTTTTAATTTTGATTGGAATTGGAAAAAATGTAATTAAATTAAAAATTAATATATCTCATTCTAATGATCCGATTTCTCCTAGGTTTGAATTACATGTCTCAGTTTTCAACCCCAAATCCGTTTTTTGAACATAACATCAAATTTAATTGTTGGTTAATTTCGAATGCAATTCGAAAAAAAATATAATTTAGTTAAAAATTCATATCTCGCGTTCTAATAATCCGATTCCCATAATGTTTGCTTAAAATGTCTCAGTTGTCATACTCAAATCCGTTCCCGAAAGAATTTTGAACATAATATTAAATTTAAGTTTTGGTCAATTTCGACCGGAAGTGGGAAAAAAAGGAATTTAGTTAAAAATTCATATCCCTCTTTCTAATCATCCGGTTTCCATCAGGTTTGCATTAAATGTCTCAGCTTTCATTCCGAAATCAGTTTCCAAGGGAAATTTGAACATTATCTTGTAACTGTAGTATCATATGATACCATTTGTAAGAATAAGATAAACATTAGTCACCGCTTTCGCTATTTGTATGGAGACTTAGGACTCGCCATGTATTGAAATTATCAAAAAATTTGACCTCACTATTTTGATTTCATATTGCAAATTTTTCGTTATTTTTATTCATAAATATAGTTAAACGTAATTAATTTTTAGGATTAAAAAGACTTCAAAAAATTAAACTATCAAAGAAATTTATTTTTAAAAATATACAAATATGTATGTAATATGCAAATTTGCTTATAATCAGTCTACTAAAAAACGCATGTTCGTACACAAAAACGAAGCTAAATTTTTATTTATTTTTAGACATATTTTTCATTTTTATTGAGTTGAACTTCTCTTTCACCAGTAAAGATTTCCGTTCATGGGCCATCTCCAATATATAAAATCTATTTATTTATTTGCCGAAGCCGCACAGTGATCGATTTTATAAATCTAGCTGAACAAAAATAAAAAAAAAAACCGCCAGTATTTTTTCCAGCACCAATTGCTTTATTGGCAGCAAGAAATACCCACAATGCAATAAACTATCTCTAATTTAAACGTTTACCTCCTGGAATTTTGCCTGTAACATATAAAAGTTTGCATATTGCGGCAGTACATTTTATAATCTTCTAGAAGGGCGATAAGTGATTTGTGTTATTTGTTGTTTGACTTATTTTAAAATAATATTTGTGCTTATATATTCATTGTGTTATCCAAGGTTAATATTATATCTAAGTTTCATATATTAAATGCGAGTGTTAAATATATTTTTAATATATGAAAAATATATGGTTTTTATACGTTTTTTTCGTAAACGCAGCACAAATATTCGGGAAGAAATAAAGGTTATATTACACAAAACTTACAGAAAAAATGACAAGATGTTAGAAAAACATTGTGTAAAAATTTGGAAAAAAATTTTGAATATTTTAGGAATTATGAGCATTTTTATTAAATACTTTTTTACTGTGCATGCTCCAGACATAGCGTAATTTTTCTTTCTCAACTTTAAAGTCAGATGTATTGGGCAACTTATCTAAAAATTAAATTCAGTATCTTTAATATTCAAAAGGATATCGCCATTACAACGAGCAGAATTTTAGCTCCTATCGAAGAAAAGCTAAAGATGAGAGGTGTACACAAATTGATATTTTTTAAACTTATATCTTTGAATAGTTAAATTGAATTGTATAGTGGTTAGAAATTTGCTAAATACCAATTAAAACTTATCAATTACGTTCATAACTGAAATTCCAGCTAATTAGGCACTATAAATAGCAAAACTTTAATTTCCTTTATTTATATTATTTACATGATTATTAACATGATATATATTGTTACAATTTTACGGACAAATGATCTTTTTAAATTAATTTCTTTTATGGGCATTTTTTTTCTAATTGATCTCTTTTCTCACAATATTTTAATAATTCTACAAATATTTTTTATATTCGTTACAAATATTACAAGTGTTCATGGGTATTTAGCAAATTTCTAACCACTATGCAATTCAATATAACTTTTCAAAGATATAAGTTTAAAAAATATCAAATTGTGTACAACCCCTCATCTTTTAGCTTCGCTTCGATAGGAGCTAAAATTCTTCTCGTTGTAATGCCGATATCTTTCTGAATATTAAATATATTGAACTTAATTTCTTATATAAGTTGTCCTATATATTTCACTTTAAAGATGAGAAAGAAAAATTACGCCATGTCTCGTGCATGAGCAATAAAAAATTGTTTAATAAAAATGATATAATTCTTCAAATATTCAAAAACAATTTCTTCAAATTTTTGCACAATGCTTTTCTAACATATTGTCATTTTTTTGTAAGTTTTGTATAATATAACAGAAAACTCTGCATGTTATAAGCAAAAAACAGACTGGGGAATTTGGGATATTTTAAAAAAAACCTTTATATCTTCCCGAATATTTATACTGCTTTTAGGAAAATTCATGTAAATATTATGCACATTACGCATGACAATTTCTAAAAGTTTGATCTCGTTATAAGCTTTCTTTGAAGAGGGGTGGACCAAAATAAATTTCGTCTTCATCAATTTGTAGACGGTCCCCTAATTGCTCTCACGACCGAATCTTCACTGTAAAATGTGAGTTAGGATCTATTCTTTACATGGTCGAAGTTCAAGGGCAGCTTTTCGGGAAAAATGTGAAAATCCTTAAGTTTCCGGATATTTTTGATCAGATAGTGTATATGTGGAAGCAAAGTTCCCAAAAAATTCCGGGTTCCCGGAAGATCCGGGTATAATCTTTAGTACTTCTTTTTTTTCCAATACATCTAGTATATAAAAATATAACTTAGGAGACGAAGATTTGCAAGAAATGTTTTTGCTTTCCAAATAACATTTAGTGAAATGGTATAAAAACAATATATTTTTCATATATTAAAAATATATTTAAGACTCGCATTTAATATATGAAACTTAGATATAATATTAACCTTGGATAACACAATGGCTATATAAGCATAAATATTATTTTAAAGTAAGCCAAACAACAAATAACACAAATCACTTATCTCCCTTCTCGAAGATCATAAAATGTACTGTCGCAATATGCAAACTTTTACCAATTATAGGCAAAATTCAGGAACTAATCGTTTAAATTAGAGATGGTTTATTGCTTGATGGGTATTTCTGCAGCCAATAAAGTAATTGGTACCAAGAAATAATACTGGCGGGGTTCTTTTTCAATTTTGTCCAGCTAGATTTATAAAATCGATCACTGTGCGCCGCTTCCAAGAGGGCGTAAGGCACAGACCAGGACGGCGGGAAGTACAAAATAAAAACAAAACAGAAATAAAAAACATTACATCAAATTTACAAAACATCACAACAAAACTGAATTACACCGCATGCAAAAAAACAACATGAAATCTGGTGCTAAACTGAAGTTCAATTAAAACTCCCGCTCGAAATTACGGAAGGGATTCTTAGAGTAGAATCTGAGAATAGCATATAACTTGCCGGCGAATATTTATTGTATTTTCATTAACAACTATCCGGTCTTCCTTGAATTTCTATTGTAATAAGAATCGGTGTAGCAGTTTTTTCTTATTTAATTTATATTCCTTCTTATGAATGAAATTCATATGCGCTTTTTGACTGCAATACGTATGCATAGTTTTCTTTTGCGAAAATTTTTATTCTATTTAATGAAATTTTATTCGGTATACAGAAACTATTTTTCTATTGAAAATTCCCAAAAAAAAATTTTCAATATAAAGAGATTTTAGATATATGGGAGTTCGACTCTATATTCTTTAAAAATATTTATACAGTGTTAGCAAATAATTAATCGTACACTAAATGACACAGTCAAACCATTTATAGTAAACGCTGTGACATTCACTTCTACTTCCAAAATACAAGCTACTGAGACAATGCTCTACTCAAGTCGCAATTTTACCTCGTATGCGCACTGTCATTAATTTGAAGAGTTCACTTTAAGTTCTTGAAACTTGGTTATGAATCGAGTTAACAATATGATAATGAAACTTCGGAACCGCCATTGCTGACATCAAATTAAGATAGCTGTTCCTAAGTAACTGAATCTTGTAAATTTTAAGAAGTGAGGGATATGACGATTCTTTCATATATGCGTCTCGATTATTCGGATTGATGCAATTTTTAACTGATCTTGACTAATTTCTGATATTCGCTACATGAAGTAATAAATGTCTACGTATGTTTTCATGATGAATGGCGTAAATGGTGTCTACGCGTTCTTAAATATAAGAACGGAGTGCCATGAAATTATATCTTTTGAGTATAGAGTTTTATTACACACTAGCTGTTACCCGCGACTTCGTGCGCGAAGAATTTGATTTGTTACTTTTTTAAAATTCACGAATGTAATTGTTTCGTTATATGTAGAAAGAGGAAATTAAAAGTTCTGATGGTTGATAATACATAATTGGACGACTAACAGGAGTGTACTGTACATGTGTCTGCTGTTACAGTTAGGTAAATTGTTTATATATGACAACACACTTTTGTATACGACGTTTTTTGTTTCACGTTTTTTGCACCGATGTAGAGGTTTAGTGGGCTGGACACACGGGAACATGCCACACATAGTTACCAACGGAAAAAATATGATTTTTCCAAATGTACGCCTGCCATTGTACATTTTTTTTTATTTATCTGACCTAAACTTTCATTAGTCAGTGCCAAAATTATCCAATCAACAAACAATTTCTATCCCTCTTATTAACTTATAGGGAAGGATAAACCTTGCTTAGCAGTTCCTCTGTACTGTGAACAATTTTAAAAAAGTCCTAATTTAATACACTGTTTGAATCTCTAGCAATCGCCAAATCTATTTGGCAACTGTATCAAGCGCCAAGTTCGAATCAGTTCTTTCTTTAGTAAACAAAACGTTGAATTCCGTGTTCATTGGGTTTATGCAATCCTTTCTTTTTAAATCGGTGGAAAAAAGCTCTTAAAGCACTAAAATTCGAAATGGAACTATTGTAATTAGCTAAATCGCTTGGTTTAGAATTTAACCGTCAGTGATTATCCAAATCATTTGGTTACAAATTTAACAGCCAAATAAATCTTGGATGTCGATAAAAAGAAAGATAAAGAATTATTTTGGCAAGCTTTCCACTAAATTAGGCTCTTATTTTAAGTAAACATTGAACGTTATTTTCCTTTAGTTATAATTAACTTTAGTTTTTAAATTTTAATCCAAAAACTCTTGAAACTATATCATATCTATCAATGGTTTTCTGTCCCGGCGTCTCTTTTTCAGTTATTATTCCACAAATTAATTATTTATTTCTTTTCTCAGCAAGGTCACGTGATGCTTGACTTTAAAAATAAGTTATTTCAAATGCTTGCACTTTCCTGAAGAATCACGTGACATTTCATTTAGTTTACGCATTCCTTAAGGATCGCGTGACAGTTGATTGAAAATTAAAGTAGCAATCTTCATCGCAAATCGCTTGTTAATTATTTAATTGTTATCTATAATCAAAAATAATGAATTTAACATGATGTCACCTATCCTATGTTTATTCCTGAGTTTCAAGCTACAACTTTGCCAATTTTCATCCAAATCGGTTTGGTAGTTTTGCCGTGAATGCGTAACAAACAGACAGACACTCTTTCGTATTTATTATATTATATGGATATTTATAAAAATAAGCAAAATTTTCAGAAATAAAGGTGAATTAGCTTAAAGTCTAACCGTTGCCTAGCAACGGAGTAGCTATAAATCTTCGTTATTTCAAAATCGTCTGCACGTATTTAAAAATTATGGAAAAATTAATAACATTCGAAGGAAAAATATCACAGAAATAAAATTGGTATCATTGAAAAGGTAAAAATTTGAACTTTAAGATGGTATAAAAATATTTTTTGTCGGACAATTTTCTCCGAAGTTACGGCGGAAAAACGGTTTCGGTTAATTTCTAATTAACTGCCTGTTTAATTAACTTTTGGAGTTAGAAAAGTTCATAAGTGTCTTCTTCTTGTCTTAAATAATAAGTGTACAAAATTTGGTTGAAAACCGTCCATTGGTTTAGGAGGAGATGTGGAACATGGCCACATACGTACCCACATACATACATACCCACATACATACATACCCACATACACACATACCCACAATGACTTTTATTCATGTTAAGATAAGGATAATATAGATTACTGGAATTTAATATTTTTTAAATATGAAAACTATTTTAATAACATGTAATAAGATCCAATTCAGAGCTGTTTAACACCTCTTAGATTTCGCTGTACAGTAAACTTGAGTTGTGATTGGCTATCTTAATATAAATAAAAGTCATTGTGGCTATATATGTATGTGGCTATGTATGTATCCTGCTATGTATGTATCTGGCTATGCATGCATGTGGCTATGTTCCACATCTCCTCCTAAACCAATGGACTGTTTTCAACCAAATTTTACAAACCTATTATTTAAGACAAGGGGAAGACACTTATGAACTTTTTTAAGTCCAAAAGTTAATTAAACATTCAGTTAATTAGAAATTAACCGAAACCGTTTTTCCGCCGTAACTTCGGAGCAAATTGTTCGACAAAACATATTTTTATACCATAGTAAAGTTCAAACTTTTACCTTTTCAATGATACTAATTTCATATCTGTGACATTTTTCCTTCAATTTTTTATTAATTTTTTAATGTTTAATAATTGTCAATTACGTGCAGACGATTTTGAAATAACGCAAATTTATAGCTACTCCGTTGCTAGGCAACGGTTAGACTTTGAACTAATTTACCTTTATTTCTGAAAGTTTTGCTTATAACTAAAAATATATTTTCTTTAAGAAGAGAGTCAACCGTCAACTTTTAAAAGCTCCAAATCTTATTAAAATTTCAGTTAATTGGAAATTGAGCAAGATTTTGGCATTTTCTGTGATATTTTTCGAAAATATGTATTTTGTCACCAAGACTATTTATACACATAATAAAAGTTTAAAAATTAGCTTTTCGTGACACAGCTTTCATTTCCGTTCAATTCGTTGCCCTCATTTTAAATATTTTTTCAAAAATTAAATTGTGTATAAAATTTACAATTTAGAACACTTTTTTTTATTGGTGAAGAACAAAAATACATAAGAACTGTTGCTAGATCACATTAGAAGAATTTTGGATGAAGACGAATTTTATTATTTTTTATTCATATTTATTCTAACACTTTGTCTCAATGAAAGATTTACTATGTAATTGTCCCAAAACATCCGTTAAAATCTTTCTTATACTGCAAGATTTATGAACAAAATTTGAAGTGCAACCTGTGCAACAAATATTAATTACTTATGGAGAAAATTAACTATCGGGGGTTTTTAAAAATCGTCTGGTACAACTAATATTCTCATTTTAATTAAAAAAAACATTTCAGACGACAAAAGAATTTTGGCTATTGCAATTTTCTATACAAAAGTAGTTTTTTACATCAAAAATATTAGACATGAAAGTATTTTAATCCCGAGCAACGCCAAACATAACAGCTAGTAGTAAATAGCTTATCTTATTCCTTGCATACTTACAGAATTACATTTCTCAAAAGTTATCTTAAAAAAGGGCATCTTTAACGACAATTCTTTTCCTCTTGAAGTTAAGAACTGTCTTCTTCAATTTACCCAGAACAATAAAAGAGCAAAAGTCAATTCTCTATAATTTCCATTTACTTTGAAATTCAATCTTCTCCTTTAAGTACGCCGTAAATTTTTCCTTTTTTTCACAGAACAAGTGCAAGAAAAGAAATCCAATGAACTTCTTGGGGAAAAGTAAGGACAATCAGAGAATAGGAAGAATTCCTAAAGGATTACAGTTACAATTTCTCTTTACTGGAAAGTGTTTTGTTTCCCGGACTCCCGGACTCTTTTCCTGTTGCGAGCGAGTATCCGGCGGCAGTGACCGACGCAAACAGCGATAAAATGTTTGCAGAGAAGGTCCACGGCCCTTCGATTTACTTCCCGCTGTTGCCTGGTCAAACATAATAAAATGATGTATTTCTTGCATGGAATAACAGTCGGAGGTCGGTGGGAGCCTTATTTTTGTCATTCCTTTTTCAATAAATACATGTTTTTCCAGCAGGGGTAAACAGTGTCGTGTGACTGAAATATAATATTTGTTATTCTTTGCGTAACAGTAAGTTTATCCATTTCAAAGATGATCCATTTATTCACTGTTCTGGATGAAGTAGAATAGTGTTATATCAGAAAGAACAACTTTTTCTCTTGTTCCTCTTTCTATATATACTTGTTTGTGTAATAGGAGTTAATGTGGTAAGAAAGAAATTAGATATTTGGTAGAGGAAAAGTGCAATGTTATTTAATGGTAAGTTGGCCTGTTTGAAAGACGTTATTGACAGTTCTGGACGAAGTATTATGGTGAGAAGCCATACAGAACTTGAGTTTTTTTTTTCTCGTTTCTATCTAAGTGAACACGTTTCTGTGGTAATAATAAAAATAATAAATACAAGAACAAGGAAATAAATAACAGTGTATACTTTTGTCCATATAAGCACATGACTGCAGTAAAACTAGTGCAGTAGACATTATTTGCTATGAAACATTCTCTTATTGATTTTAATAATATATTTAGAAAGCCGATAAACTTGATTTTTTAGATTAAAAAAGTTTAATACAAGATATGAAGATTAGCATGCATTGAAGTAATGTATTGGTATTTATATTCCACAGGTATATAAAAGATACAAGATAAAACGTACGCAAAACATATGTTAAAAAGAAACACACACAAATATAACATTACCATGCATAAACACTAAAAAAATTTTTAACAGTGCTTTTTCTCTCATTTACTGCCGGTTGCAGGAGCAATATATGAAAATAAACTAATTTAGTTCAATTATATTTATGCCCCACTTTGAAGAAATATGAGGGCTATTTTTGGGACGGGCCTGGAAGCTTTGAATCGCGGAAAAATGACGGGGACGATTCCTGAGTCGGTGCCCCCTTTTCTAAGCTTCCGCACCACACCAGCGGGAAGGTATTTGGCCTTGCGTATTTAGCATGCATCGGATTTTGAACTTTTAACCCTCTGGTCCCGATGCCGGAACCTTACCACGAGACCACCGCAGTCCAGAAATTGAGCTAATTCTCATCATTCAGCACTTCACTTTGATTCCTAGTGATTTCTCCTGGCTCACCTTCCTTGTAATCGGTTTCATTTTAAGCACTTATGTGTTAGATAGTAATAAATTGTTAAATTTTTGTTTTTATTGTTTTTTTTCATAGCATTTTCACATGGTATTACACTAAGGTGTAACGCAAGAGTGTGGTGATATAGAAACAAGATATATATTGTGATAAAATGGCTCTATTACATAATAATAGGACGACCGATTGAAAGAAAGATGTTGCTATCGATCTTAAAATAATTATAAAACTAAGATGTAATTAGAAACCTTTTTTGAGTTAATACACTTTTTTCACAAAGATTAAGACTATAATAATAGAGGAACGTCAAAATGATAGCTTATTAGATTATCATCTCATTTTGAATGTGCATGAAAACTGCTTAGGAACCAGAACCGTAATTTCGACGTAATTTGGAGAATAAAGATATTCCCAAGCGCTCATTAAACATCAGTGATAGGATATTACATATGTCGTGCCAGACTAACGGAAGCTCCCTTCATTCCCGCTAATTGAGTGGCGCCTCTAGCGGATCTGACCAGAATTCGTCAGTAGACGCTCTGACATCGAGACGCGATGTTGGAAAATGACGCTTTCTCCAAAAGACGATTATAACGACGAGAATATGTGTAACTCTGCAGCTATAATTCCTTTGTGTTGATCTACTGTAAATAGTTGATTATTTCATCTTAACTAGTCATCTAACTGTTATTTTAAATCATCATTAAATATTTGAATGGAAAAAAGTTGTGTTTTGTCGGCCATCCAACACCCACACATATAATATGTCAAAGTGGAGAAATCTAAAAACCCAGCGAATCTACATTTTAATTAAAGAAGACCTTGTGATTTTAAACACTTTACCCTCGATTCCGACCCTCAGGTTCTGTCCCAAAAATACCTTACTGACATTTGGATCAATAACAACAACAAAAGAAAAAACCCGTGTTTTAAACTTTAATCTTTATTATTGGAAGCTGTTTTGGATATACTTTTGACTTTTTCGGTATCAAAATTTGTTTAAATCTTACCTTCGACAGTTTTCTTTCAAACGAGTACTCTTATGCATTAAATATTGTATCATGTAGAAAAATTGTCATTGTGCATTTTTTTGACTTAAAACTTACTTTAATTTTATTTAGTTATTATAAAAGGCACCGAAAAAACTCAAGCTTGGTTTTTAAAAACTGAGACACGAAATTCACATTCCATGCCTTTATTGCTCTCAATGTGTTAAAATAATAAATCTCAAAATCAATAGATTTGAGCCTGGGCACTTTTTTTCTACCAAGATGTAGAAATAATTATTCCTACATAGTGTTGGTAAAAATGAAAATATATGCATTTTTCGCTTTTCCCTAAAACTACAAATCAAAAATGTTATTCTAGTAACATTTCTAGCAAAACATCTGGCATGGAAAGTGATTTGCCTGTTACAAAACTTACTTGGCTAAAATGCAAACATTAAAAGGGACAGCAAAGAAAAAAATGAAGAGAGGCTGTCTTTTCAAACAGCCGCTGATGTTAAAGGCGTAGGACTACTTTACTCGCGTGACTCTTTTGTTTTTCGTAAGTTTTTAAGTTTAAGTAAGTTTTTTTTGTAACTTCTGTTGTTGCCCTTTATCTCTAAAATAAGACAGTTACGTTTTTAACATATGTAGTAATCGAGATATAGAGAATTTCCCATACCAAGTTTTGTGGCGTTTTGGCGAGTGAATCAATTTCCTCCCTGAGACCCCAATGGGAGGAACGTAGTCCTGCCTAAAAAATTCAAATCTCCATTGCGCTGTTTGGGTGCATTTTTAATTGCTATGTAGGGTGGCGTCGATTTGGTAATGGCAGACATCCATGAAAAGAGCGAAAATCACCATTCGATAGCATGTTATTGGCTATTAACAAATCAGAAAACACATCAACCTAGTGCATTTTCGGCAACAAATATGTGAAGAGTTTAACATATTGTTTTGAAAATCGTCCTGTGGGTGTACGGTGAAAGCAGTCCAACAAGGGAAGTAATGGAGAATGACGCTTTATTCCACGAATATTCTCAAAAACACGAAGCGCAGGTAACAAGAAAACGAGAACTTGTTCAAATTAACAACACAAGCAGACAGCAAATCAATACCAATAACAGAATCAGCACTAACAATAGCGGTCAACGTCTAACAGCTAACCACTTTGTATTGCGAACAGAACTCCAAAGAGATTATTCAGTCGGAAAAGACTCCATAGACGTTCACTCTTTTCAGCACCTCCGGGTACATGTACTTTTTCCGATACGGCGTGCCGTCACATTAGAATCATTTAAAACATTCTGTATATTCCGTTTCTAATAGAGATAGGACGATAATTCTAGTATTTTCGAGATCACCAAGGTCGGGGGTATTGGCTAGCACCCGGTATCCAATAAAATCTCTGTAAATGTCTCTTTCCAGCCATAAGACTAGCACTGCTGGGAAGCGGCATTATAGGTTCGTAACAATATTTAATAAACTTTACCCAATGAGATAGTATATATGACAGCAGTAAAATCCGTTGGTGAAATCAAATGTTTTAAGAAATTTCGGAGCTTTTCCATTTTTATCGACACAAAAATCGAACTTTTCTGGAACTTTTAAATAGAATCAAATTTAATCATCTTTTATTGAAACAATTAAATACCAAATGTCCGAGATTTGTGGCTAAATGCTAAGTCATGAAATAAAATGAATGCTAACCTGTTGCATCAGACAATAAATATTGGGTAAATGAAGGTAACAAATCTTCATATTATAAATTACTTTTCGCCTGATGCTAGTTAAAAAGTAACAAAATATACATTTGTCACATTACGCAATACAATAACGGAAACTGATTAATAGCATTCAAGGTTTTTTTCCCGTGAAGTCAAAAAATAGCACTTTATTCACTTATTCAGAACTTACATCATTCTTAAAGGTCATAAAAGATCTCAGTAAACCAAATTAACAAAGCAATTCAAGACATGTAATGCATTTTCCTTTAATTCACGTAATTTGTTCCGCTTGCGAAATAAATTATCCCTTCCTTTCATAGTCCTTTTGACTAATGTTTCCATTTCCACATCAAGGATAATATCCTGTAAAGGATAAATTTCCAAATAGAGGACGATTCTGCTGTTATTTATCGTTTCTTTTATTCATCATTTTCTATACAAGCGCAGAAAAAATTATGATTTTAAGTAAATTTCTTACATTGTTCGATTAGTAATTTATATTGAAGGTGAACATCAATTTAATATATCGATGTAATTTTGAAGGCAAGAAATTCGATACTTTAGAAAAATTATAATAAAGCTGCCATAAAAAACAAATTCAATGCGTTTTTTTTCTCCTGTAAATTGTATTTTTTATATGCAAGTTATTTTTTTAAAAAACATATAGTGTCTTTCTTTATCATTGTTTCTTTTCTTTTTTTCTCTACCATTCATAAAACTTTAAAACATCAGTTCATTAAATCAAAAAGATCAAAATCTGATGTCAAACAACTCCTTATGCAATTTAAAGTATTGTCGGCTTTTCCTGGAATAGGCTTTAAATTCTAAATTTACTGAAACCAAATCATCAAGATTACTAAATACACATTACACATACAAAATTATACCTACTTTCTTAATTTGAACTATACTTAACACAGTTTTTCTGTAGAAAGTTAACTTCGCAGAACGCGATTTTGCTAACGTAAATGTATTATTGACGTTCAGCAAAGATTTGCCATTTTTATAGATATAATGTAATAGTAGTACCGTAGTCTCATTTTTTTATTTGGACACACATTATATATCACATTATTACTTGTTGGAACATTTGCATCAATTTTCCTTATCTCAAAAAATATATTTATGGCTTTCGAATGAATTTTAAACTGTTCTGAGCGGTTACGTATGGCTCTTTCATCTCAAACATTTGTCATCCCGTAGAATAGCACCACTTACATAGTAAAATTTTCGCAATAAATTATTTACGACGAAATTAAATTTAGATACTTCATAATCAGAGAGAATGCTTCATTGCTGGAAACTGTAGTTAAACGATTTTATGCACTAAATAAATATACTTTAAATAAACGAAACTTTTCCAGACGAATACCACAATTCGTACAACTTTCGATAGGGTTTTCATCGGAATAACTCCTTTGAAGTTTGAATCAGTCCTCTCAAAACATCACCTGGCTCACATAACTAAATCGTGAATTCGATAAACAGAACCTCCTTCGTATGCATTTCATAGATTGTTCCTGTTCATTTCATCAAATCATTTATGCAGCATTTCGAACATCACATGGCTCACATAACTAGATCGTGAATTCGATAAACAGAACCTCCTTCGTATGCATTTCATAGATTGTTTCTGTTTATTTCATCAAATCATTTATGCAGCATTTCGAACATCACCTGGCTCACATAACTAGATCGTGAATTCGATAAACAGAACCTCCTTCGCATGCATTTCATAGATTGTTTCTGTTTATTTCATCAAATCATTTATGCAGCATTTCGAACATCACCTGGCTCATATAACTAAATCGTAAATTCGATAAACAGAACCTCCTTCTTTTGCATTTCATAGATTGTTCCTGTTTATTTCATAAAATCATTTTGTGCAGCATTTCTATTGGTTTCCGGCAACAAGAACAGAATAAAATGTATTCATACACTTTTATTTAACTTGAGTTGTTTCATGTTTGTAAAGATGGCTTTTGTAATCGATTTTTCACTTACATCTTTATCTGCTAGAACCTTGAAATTTTATACACTTGCATGATAATATTCTATTTTTATATTTTCTGAACTTATTTTTCGGTTAATCGATTAACATATTTGAATTTTGATTCCATAACACTAACACCACAGTGAATGTGAGAAAAACTGATATCGATATTCCATAATATCTATAGTAATGAATTATAAATTAAAAATAAAAACTAGGAAATAATTAAAATAAATATTTGAGCTTTTTCGTACATTCATAAAATTGTATTTTAAAAAACTTTCTTTATCATCAAGTTTGTTTGTATCGTTATAATTTTTTAAAAAGAATTGTAGCAGAAAAATCATTTATCAGAAATCAAAAGTTTTATTAAGTTTGCTGGATTGTTTATTTTTGAATATTTACTTCAATGGTTTATATTATTTTTAAAATACAATAATTACGACAAGAGACCACAACTTTGAAGAGATTTCTCAACATTTCTATGTTTTTCCATAATAAATGGTCAAAAACAATTTATCATAATTTTTTAAAAATCGTCAGAATTTTGTTTTTCTTGTTGTGTGCTTTAACTTTAGCAGCAATTATTAAAGACATATAAATCATAAATGAATATGTATGAACGACAAATAGCTATGCATTATATTAACAATACGTTAATAATCAGAACACATTGTTATTGAAAATTATATGATATAAGGAATGTAAAGCAGATAAAGTTAACTAACGCACGGAATTGAATGAAACGAATATCAGAAAATCCAGAACTTTCAGCTGAATACATCTTGCTTTAGAATATTAATAACCAATCGTAAGTTTTTAACAGTTAAGGTTACAAATGTTTAGAAGGAAGCCATTTTATTTTCGGAGGTAAAATATTTTTACAAAAGCATAGGATTTTGTTAAAATTACAGAAATTTGCTAAACTGCTATATGAACAGAAATTTTATTAATAAAACTACATTGTTACAAATATCGACCGGTTGGTGTACGTGAATGTAATCCAACAAGCAGGAAAAAAAAATATAAAAACTTTATTCCACTAAGAATTCAGCAAAACACTAAACACAGGTAACAAAACTAAACAGCACTTGTATAAATTAATAACACAGATCACTAATAAATCTCAGTAACAGCTTTTTAATTAGCGCTCAATGTCGAAGAGTTCACCAGCTTGCACTGCGGTCAAAGCCGCAAAGACGATTGCTTCACTCGATGACCTCTCGGTATTTATATCTTTTCCGACAAGATGTGACGTCACATAGACTTCTCTGGAAGGTTCTGGATATTTCCGTCCCCAGAAGGGATATGACCACAATTCATGAATTTTCTAGAAGTTTTGTCGTTAAAATGGTCGCCAAGTTTGTCATCAAAGTCGGAGTTCATTGGTATGGCTCCCATTAAAATCTCTGTAAAACTCTCTTTCTTGTCATAAGCTTAGTATGTCAGGGAAACAACTTTACAACTTCATAAAAACATTTTAATGAAGTTTCAAGCAGAATCAATTTGGGAATACTTGCCCAAAAAGTGTCGAAATATGCATTCTTACTATGAAAGCATAAAAAAATACTAATAAGAGGCATACACCCTTAAAAGAAATCAGCATGTGAGAGCTCTATCATAAGAAATAAATCCAGATGCTATGAGGATAAATGCATAGAAAATGAAAAAAATTATCAAAATATCGTTCTTCTGGTCTTATAAATGGCTAGCATTTATGCAAAAAGATTCATCCATTTGGGCCCAGATTTGTTCCTTGAACAAACCATGAATATTCGCAATTCATTACAATCATTAAAAAGAAATCCAAATTCGCTCTTATTTCAGAAAAGGACTCTTTGGCAATAGTCAGTTATTTTCCATACTTTTATTGGCGACGCACATGTAACGACATTACAAGGAAGCACAAAACACGAACATGGCACAACATCACATAGTAAAAGCAAGACAGAGAGTGAAAATATATAAGAAAAATCGGAAATAGCGAGCAGCGCCACCTGGCGACACTCTTGGACTTAAGAGAGTTTCAAAATTCCTAAACCAATTAACGATTGACGGAAAGGATTTAAAATTTTGTGTTGGTTAGAACGACTAAAAGATGCCACTCAAACACACTCTAAAAACTTTTCATTCATGTGAGTGGATATTTTTTATTCATTTGCTGTTATTTATACAGTTTCTCAGAGATATCATTCAGACACGAAAATAAAGAAAACATGCATACATAAAATGGAGAAAAACATTCCCCAGCATTATTGAAACCAACAGCAAAAACTGTTGCATAAAAGGAGTGATGCACTGTAGAGAAAATAATGTGTAGTCTGAGAGGTAGAGCTTTGACCAATTTAAATGTTAGATACGCCACATCATTAAAGAAATAACAAGAATTAAAGGTAATAAATAACTTGAAATGGTTGAATGAAAAATGAGTTAAAGATTCCGAAAACGATATGCTGAGGCAATCACAACGCCGTTCAGCAACTTCAAGAGCTTCGTTACGATAACGCAATTTATTTCGATATTATATTCTCGAGAAAATAAATAACAAAATGTAGTGAAGCGCATAAACACAAAATCCACTTTGCCGTTTTTTCTTTTCGTTAAATGCCTTCACCTGCAAAAAAATATTTTTCAATAAATGCATAAAAATATGATAATTATATTAGTTTTAATTTTTTATTGTATTTTATTACCTGAACTGCAATTTGTGTGAAGAAAAGCTAAATTTCAAGAGAATATGGATTGCAAAATCTTCCTAAATGCTTTTTTTGTTTGGTTTATTTTAATCTAACTCTTGTGCAAAATGTTTATACATGTCCTATATTGAATGAAAATTGACTTACATAATATTTTACGGGGTTGAAGGTAAAACAATGGTAACAATTTGCACTTCACGTCGGAGTTTCTCTCTCTCTCTCTCATTTTTTATGCTACATCTGTTCCATATTATGCAAACAGCTCTAGATCTACAAGAAAAATGTTCAGACGAACAACTTAGTAAATAATACATTATATTATTCAGAGTATTGCGAACACATAAGAAAAGTATATTTCTTACATACATATTTTCAACATGTTTTATAAAAAACAATCATCAATATAATAATCGTTATACAATTTGGATAGAAAAATTACTGCTTATAATTTTCTCAAGTATACAGGAAACCATTTTTTTGGAAATCGAAATAAGAATTCTGATGGGCTTTATCTTTAGATCCAATAAATTTACAGCGAAATATACTTTTATTTTTCAGAATAGTTTCACCAATTTTAAGCTTTTCCTCCAATAGTTTTTGGGAAAGCGGTTAAGACATGCACCAGCTGACTAAAGTTACTTTACGACCAGAATTATATAACTTTTGCATCAATCTCTTGACATTTCCGCTTACCCTATTATCCAGCTTAAAAGTCTTATATCCTCAAAAAACTACATTTTAGAAATGTAAAATGTTCTTGAATTCAATTGTTTCCTCACTTGAACTTAAATAGCGAGACACCATTATTTTCTTGTCCGTAATACGATCACTCAATTGAACAAAGATACATGACGCGAGAACGCGCAAGTGGGTGTTTTACACCCCTTATGATTAATTTCAATAAGAAAATAAAAGAAGTTTTCTCGGAACATGTTCCATCTATTGAATATGACCTTAAAGGCAGCTAGCAAGGATTTGACTCATTTCAGCAAAAGAGAAGTCAGTATTTTTCACATTTTACGTAGCATGGGGTGTCGGACACCCCTTGCGCGTCCTCACGGGTTAAACAACTAAAATGAAATAAAAATTTAGTTTTTCCCTCAAAAAGTGGGGAAGTGACCTCGCCCCTCCCCCCCGATTCTCCGCCACTGACTTCTACAAAATTATGCAACTTGAAATCAAATCCAAAAATTAGCGGTTTAAAATTCTAAATGAAGCATCATTTTAACGTTCTTTAGATAACAGCTATACATTAATACGATTATATAGATTGAATAGGACAGCACAGTAACGTAATTAAATATTCTATTTTTCTTCGTTATTTATAGTCAGAGAATTTAAGTGAAGATTCGTATATTAGTTCAAACTGCGAAGAAGACTTGGTTCTTTTTTTAGTAGAAACGATAACTGATAGCTTTCAGTAGGGATGCCAAGAATTAAACAGAAAAATTCTCCCTAAGTTTCCCATAATCCTCATTAAGAGTAATGAATTCTCTCGGATGGAAAAATGAGCGAAACGAAATTTGCTTATCATATTTTGGGCTTTTTCAACTAAAGTCTCATTTTCGGAAAGAAATGCAATTAACTGAAATCTCGATACCGTTTAATTTATTAAGGCAATAAAAAAGAACTTACTGCTCGTCGGTGATTAAATCAGGGTCTAAGGTCTATTTACATAATGCATATTTTCGTTGCAAATTAAATAAAAATGGGATGTTAAGTTAAAGATTCTATATCGATTGTTATGGAAATTCCATTTTAATGTTTTTAGTTGATTTCATTAAAATGCATTTTTTAAGTAAACAGAAAACTGATTTTACAAACCATTGTCAATTGAGCACAATCTAGGTGTTTAAAAATGGTGTGTTTTTTTACGTAGTTAACTTTCAGATGTGGAGAAAACATTATCGGTTATATCGAACCCATATTATTATCATTTTTTTAGAAATTCAGTTAACTCTTCACTGTTCACTGGCTCATATTCGCATCTTACAGTTTTGCAATTTTAAATTTTTTCGACTATTTTAATAATTAATTAACTTACTTATCCTATTTTTGCTTTTAAGCAGGAAAGTTTGATTAGTGAATATTTTTTTTAATTTATTACGTTTATTATTTAGTTATATTAACTAAATAATCGAAACTTAGCATGAATGATTTTTTAAAATCATTATCCTATATTTTTCACATTCATTTAACAAAATCAGATAACTTTTGTTACGTTAGCATGCAACTCCGCTTACCTATTCAGTAGTGGCCTCTAGTGGGAAGTTGAAAAAACGTTCAGTTAAAAAAAAAAAACTCGAGAAGGATATACATTATACATACAGAGGTTTCACTCCGAAGTTTGTTGGACGATCACGGCGCTACTCAAATGGTACGTATGAAATCCGCCATTTCGAACGAAACTATTATGTAATTTGGACTTTGTGCCAAAGACAAAACGTACCAACGGTATATTTACTTAAGCTCCATATTCAATATAAGACCATTGAGTTTAGTTTTGTAAGTTTCCATACATTTCGAAATAAATAAATAATGGATTCCTCTATCTTCTTAAAATCGAACTACAAATTTTGGACTAGCAAAAAATGGCTTATTGAACAGCTAAAGTTGGACAGAGGAAGTAAAAGTTTTTTGCTGGATTCATTTACAGAAGGTGATCGGTTAAGGTTATCGATAATTCGTTACTGACGATGGCTACTAAACGAATCGTTATTAACCATCATCGATTTTCCTTAAATTTTTATCGGAGTATGTTTAATTACTTCTATTAATAGGAAACAAACAGTTGTTTTTTGTAAATAAAATCTCGTTTTTTAAATGCAAAAGAATTTTTTTATGTGTTCTAATAAAATCATAAGAGGAAAAAGTGTAGGATTCCAAGAAATTCTGGCATTATAAACAATTTTAAATAAAGCTTATATTGGTAGCCCTTTATTTAAAACAAATTTTCGGGCTACATTTTGTTACTTTTATTTTATTTATTTATTTTTTGTTTTATTGCATTAGTAACTATACAAATTTTTCTATGCATGTTCTTTTAGGGATAACTTCGGTTGCATCACGATCAATTATTCGACGAGAATTGATACATTTTATAAAAATTATTCTTCTAAGAACAAAATTGCCCAGAACAAACATTTTCTTTCTAAATTTTGCGTGGTTTTATATACTTATAGCGAACTACTAGACTCCGCAAAAAAGAAAATTATCGAAGCTAATTTCTGATTACCAATCAAGTTGAAAAAACTGGGTTTTTTTAAACACGCGTCCTTAAAATGTGCCGTTAAAAGCGTTTGAAGACAGCAATGAACGAATTATAGGAAGGAAAACTGAAGAGTAGAGAGAGAGAGAGCAAGTGAGAGAAAACAGATGCAGAAAGATCCAAATGCATGGCCACTCAAATGAAACGGAGAATAAAGGGACATATTGAAATGATAAAAATCTTGGTATTTGAGAGTCAAAAATATATACAATATCGGAAGACAAGGCCTTACCACTACTGATTCATTTCAAATTTTAAAAACATCAATACAACATATAAATTAATGCTCTTGAAGTAAGTTCCACTTGGTGCTCTAATTTTGAAGTCATAATAAAAGCTAAAAAGATGAGTTGTGCGGAAAATATTTCTATAACTGAAGCTTCAACACAAGTGGCTTTACAAGACTTGCTTAGTCAAATTGTAAATCATCTGATAATCTTTATAAGATAATTTTTTATCCTTCGAGGACGATATTAACAATATTTTTTAATTAGTAAATGAGGTTTTGACAGTTTCTTGAAACAATTTGAATAACTCTTGTTCCAGTAAATTAATTTTTTGCGGAATCGAGATGAACAGCAGCATACTGCATTGTGGATTATCCACGACCGTCTTCTCGATATTGTAGACCAGTACGACTCCAGTTCGTTCAGGAATTGACACAAATTCAAAAATGAGAAGCTGTATGTGTCACAAACTAGAAAACTGATTTGAATCCGACAGACATGAAAACTTTGACAAATTTTTTAATTAGTCATAACAACAAACGATATTACGAATACTCAACGAACCAAAGATGTAATTTGTGTTCAACAACAAGCAAACAGTTTAATCATAGCTTAAAGTTTTGTCTAAAGCAATAATTGAAAACTATCTGCAGTCAGGACTGTCCACTCTAGATTGCCGGATTAAATTCTTCTAGCGCTTATTATACTTTCCATATAGACTTACGTTATGCAAATGGCAAACGCGGGAGAGGGGGGCGAGATTAAAAACAATGATGAAAGATTAAAAAAAGAATCAAAGATAAATATAAATAGTATAGATCTTGTGGTTGATATGCTGAACCTTGAATGAAGGCAATACTGCATATGTGCGGAAGTCAGCTGATGCTATTTTATTCATTTTTCTACTGATTATAGTGTAATAACTGTTTAATTGTCCATGAATCTCTTCATTAATTGAGAATTTCTTAATATTTACGTCTACCCAACATATACCAAAGTTCTTAATACAAATAATTATATAATTTTAATATTTCACAATTTTGGCCAACTTTTTCGTATATTTCACCACTATGCGGCAGAGAACCGTTCTGGCTCCGAGTTCGGGGTATGCGTGGTGAAATGTGAAAATGTCTGTCCTATCTATTCTTTAAATATAGGAGAGAAAATACATTAAGAATTATTTTAATGATTTCAAAATTTTATAATGTCAGAAGATAAAATAAGGCGTAGTAACATAAAATTCCAATGAATTTCATTATTTATGATAGACTGAAAAAAAATTACAAGTGTTTTGTTTTCATTTTTCCATCTATTGATAACTGATTTTCTTCATTTTTCAATTCATTTTTTCAATCCATCATAGGATCGCTTGATATGGAGGGTTCAAAATTAAAGTGAACCAAGTCCATGTTTTGCCCATTTTGCATCGACACTGCCATGTCAGTGTAGAAATGTTATATATTATTATTGCAATAATGATTCAAGTTCATAGTCCAGTTTGTATCCACTGGGCAACAAAAATGAGAAGTCCACTGTTATTTTAAACGCAACTAATCGACTATGTGATCTGTTTTCTTGGAAATGAAACTCATAGACTTGGTTCATTTTAACTGTCAACCCACCAGATATTAAGAGATAATTTAATTCCTCTTTTGTGATAGGAAGAAAACTTTCACACATAGTTTCTTCAAACAACGTAAATAGTTTTTAAAAGTACAGACTGAAATATTTTTTAAAGAGGAAAGAGAGGACTTATTTTCCAAATTTTTTCCAAGTTTTGTATTTTTTATGTTTATTATCTTTGTGTCGAGCCTGTTTTTTTTTATTTCTTTATATTTATTTGCTTTGACTTTGAATAGTCTGCTTACAAGCAAATATTTATTTTAGAAGTGTTAGATTGATTTTTTTCATTCTTGATTTAAGGTTGATACTTTTTATTCTTCAAAGTAAAATTTATTTTATATTTTGAAAATTCATTTTCGTTTTTCATAAAAATGTTGTTGGATTTTCAAACTTTCCCTTCAGACGGCAAGCCCTTTGAATTCTTATTTTAAGTATTCCAAAGGTTTGATGTTGATATTGCATTCTACTTGCCATTATCTTATCAGACATGTTGTGTACGACATGTGCGTATTAATGCAACTAGGCTGTTGCGCTATTATAAATTTATAATCCATTAAATATGCGCTGTATATTATATATATATATATATATATATATATATATATATATATATATATATCTGTCGGAACCTTTTCTTTTACTTAACTCACATTGACAATAAAGCCCTGAATACGTCTCTTAGTAGCGACACTCTTTTCCCCATCGACTTCGTGCCGCTGTCAATTTTGATTGGACGTTGCCAGTCACATGGGTAAACAGCCGCCATTTTGGGGCTTCGCTTAAATGTGTGTATCACGTTTTTAACATTATACGCTCTATCTATTCTTTCCATTTTCGCTTTTATATTTATATCGTTTAATAGATACTTTAAAATTTGTAGACGCCCACTTGTTGTGCTGTTGGATGTTCGGACAACGCGAAATCGGGCTTCAAATTACATCGTTTACCTGTAGTTAAACGTAATGAAGACAGACGAAAACAATGGCTGCATAGGATCGGGAGAGATAAATGGATTCCAAATGAAAAAAGCAAATTGTGTGAGGTAGGTTTGAATTCAGTTAATTATTTATACACTTATTCAAGATTTTTAATGATATTTTTTATTAGTAATGTAATGAAAGTATCTTTTTTCCAAAGGGAATTCTAACAAATTAAACTGCATTTGATATTCTCGCCTGTTAAATTATTTACCTGTACGTGTCGTGTAAGCTAATTGATGAAAGATTATTAAAAGAGAACAAAAATTCCTAATTTTTGTTTTCTTAATTAGTGAATCTTTCTTTTATTTTATTTAATAATTAAGATGCTTAATGTTATGGTTTTGACTTAAATTATGTGCATTGTTAAATAAATTTGTAAGTTATTAAAAAACCTTGTTTCATCCATGAATGCAAAAAAAAAGATGTTACTCAATTTCTAAAAGAAATAGCTAGCAAAAATGAAATACTTTAAATGAACTTGAAATAATTCTTTTTTATCCTATATATATGTATATATATAAAAGAAATAGGCACATTTAAATAGAATTTTAAGAATTGTATTGCGGAACAATTTTAGCTGTAAATAGTATAATTTTAAATTGGATGTTTGTGAATTATAATTTAGATGTTGTATTACAGTGTTTATATGCAAGTGGCATTTTTTAAAGCTTTTAAATATTAGTTTTTAAATCCAAAAACTTTTTTTTGTATTTGTTGTACAGATCCGAGTACTATTTATTTATTATCTGTTACATACGTATTTTGAATGCATATAACAATCAGTAACTGCAATAGTTGGTGTTTTAGAGGTAAAAGTTCTGCCAGAAACAGAAACAGACTTTTGTTATTTTTTTTCCTGGATTCTCCCCCCTAAAATATTATAAAAAATATTTTGATGTTTCATTTTACATAAGGTTATAGATTTTTGCTTCAGAGCTATCCAAGCATTGTATAGTAATAAAAATTTCAAATATATTTGATGCAAAATAAAGCAGAGATAGTGCTTTTAATGAAAGTTTAAAAATTTGTTAGACTTGAAAATTTTAGATATCTGTTACTGTATAAATTCTAAATTTTGAAAAAACTGATATTTTACTTCATCGTTAAATGCAAATTTAAAAATATTCGGTTGCTTTTTCTCAACTTTTTGATATTTATTATTTTTTAAATTTATTTCTAATACATAATTATAAATTTTTAAATAGGCACATTTTACGGAGGATTAATTTGAAAATCATAGAGCTGATAAAAGACTCCTTCTGAAGCAGACTACTGTTCCTTCAGTTTTTAGCAATCTACTTCCACAAAAATCCAGAAAACCATCCAAATATGTATTACTGAAATATTCTCTAATTAATGCGTCATAATTGTAAGAAGTTTAAAACTTGTCTAAGATTGATAATTCTTTCTCAGTACTTCACGTCTGGCGTTAAAGGCAACAATTTCAGTAACACTGATGAAGAAATGGGTACACCCATATTTCAACTCTACTCTGAACATAAAAATTTCGTTGCTCAGGAATTTTCTGATGAAAGTGTTCTAAGTTTTGACATTGTCTTTGAAAAAAGTGAGATTGAAGTATGTGATCTGAAAGTGATTTCTTAAATATCACCTATGCTGAAAAATTGTGCTTCGATATTGACGTTGATAAAGCTGATATGGAGGTGCGCAATGAAATTGTTGAAATTACATTGTCAGAGAGTGAGGAAAATTCACTGTACTATTTATGTGGCTGTATTGGGAAAATTATTTTAAGCAGGAGCAAACTTTGCCCCACGTGTATTGGAACACTTTCTGATAACTCCAATTGTAGTAACGATAACATACAGTGGTGAATATAGGCTATAATTTTGAGGGGGGGCAATATGACCAAGCTTACCGTTATTTGTGCTTGTTTTTTCTAAAGTGAACTATCATTCATTGATTAAGGATAGTTTTCAAGGGGTTTAAAATTAAGTGTTTGGACTAAACAATCTAGTTATTATTATTATTTACTTTTTTATGTTTTCAGTTTATTTTTATAATTGAACTGAGATAATGATTTATTATAAGATAGCGCGTTGTTTTTATAACACGCGCGTATTTAACATTTAATTGTATTCGCGTTAATACTATTTTCCTCACTCCCCTTACTTAATGTGTTACCTTTTTTTAATGAAGATTTTTTTTGCTCTGGTCCCAACAAACCAACAAAAGTAAATTTTGTACAACGGAAAAGAATGTTTATTATTTTTGAGCTATAAATACGATGTCATAAAGTGAATACATAAAAAATAAAGAAGTTTGCCTTTTTATGTAAAGTTTTCAAAAAGAAGTCAGATTTCTTGGTACACTAGAAAACTTATCAAGAACTTCTTCATCGCTTATTTTAATGTCTCTATGGATCGAAAGCAATACTAGTCCGTTAAACCTACTTTCCGATGTGGTATTTCTTAAGTAAGTCTTCAATCTTCTTAAACTTGAGAAGCTTCTTTCCACGGTTGCAACAGATACAGGCAGAACTGCTAGTAGTTTCAAGAGAATATAAATGTTGGGGAAGAAAGTCTTGTCACATTTTTCTAGAGAACTAATGGCTGTTTTGGGAAGAGTTTTCAGATTTTTCCTGACTCCAGTTTTCTTTCGATGACATAAGCTCACTTTGTACGACCTCTTTATGTGACAAATCTTCTTCGTCGAAATTGAAAGTAGCTTCCAATGAACAGAAATGAACGAAACATTTCCTTGGCTTTTTCAAATTACTAAAAGCCTGTGTTTCTAATGCCCCTGTTACTTGGTGCTCTCCTTTTCCTACACTTTTGGAGTGCGAAAATATTACACAATAGTTACAAAAAGATCCAGATTTTTCTTCAGAATAAGCTAACCACTCAAATTCTTCTAGCCATTTCATTTGAAAATATCTAACATGGTTTGAATGTAGAACAACTAAAAGTAGAAGGAAATTTGTATACAGGTTGAGGTTTCCAAACATTTTCAACAAGCGAAATTTTTTCTTCATTTGTTAACGAACAAACGGAATTGCTTTCACAATAGTTTCCAATATCATAGATATTTTTTCTTACTTGGTTGAAGTCCCACGTAACTCGGGCTGGATCAACGGTACTGGTATTTGCGACACCAGAAGAAGCATTGTTACTGGCACAGCCAACTTCAGCACTGTCACAAACAGGCCTATTTACACTTCTTGCAAAAAAGTTTTGAATAGAAGCGTGTCTCTTCATTATGAATGAAGTTGACTTAATAACACATTAAGATTCCAGAACAGCAAAATGCAGATGATCGCAGATACACAGCTATTCAAAAAGCTCACGAACTCAATAAGCAGAGCTACAGATAAAACAACTCGACAGACAAGCAGAGAAAAAGTTAACACACCAGCTAACCGCATAAGAATGAACTAAATCCTAGATAGGAGATGGTTGATGGTGCCTAGACCCCCGAAGGGGGCTTATCCTCGATCCGGTGAGTCTTGCTAAAATCTGGCTTTGCAATAGCGTGACCTAAACTAACTCCTGTTGCCGGTTGCCCGCTTATATAGGATCAGTTGGCGAGCTTGGCGACCTTCTGTAATATTCCAGAATCTTCGAACCTATCCAAGATTTCGACTAGGTCTATTCACTTGGCAACTTAGTTTTCTTGCCAAATTTGGCGCCAAAGTTGTATATGTATAGGCACAAAATTTTGCGAATAAAATACGTTATTCAGTCAAATTCACGGTACTCCTGGTGCACTCTCTCTATATTTTTTTGGAAGCTAAAAGTACAGAAATTATTTGCGAGCAAATGCCAACCGAATAATAACTACTTATTACTTTTAATTTTTTTCTGATTTCGGGAGGTGCCCAGGCCCCCTGCCCCCCCCCCCATATATACGCCCTTGATAGCATACAAATGTTTTCAAAGATGAAATAATTTAGAAGGGATGTAAACAGTTTAGTTTATGTGTCTGAAGAAGTTTTCACCACTTATATGTTGAAAATCTTTTTGGGTATAATGAAGAAAAAGTTCTGAAAGCAAAATTGGATTTGAAACAATTGAAGTCATTATTTTTAAGTTCTTCTATGGAGCATTTTAAACAGTTCCCTCAATGCTGTGATTTGATGGTTAAACTCGTTAGTATTTTTGTCACTCACAGAAAACATTTTTTAATTAAAAAAGAAAATCGAGCTTTAGAGCTAAGGAAGTTAAAAAAATGTTCTAGTAAGAGCATTGGCATGAGAATTGCCGCTTCAGAGATAAAATAAATTATTTTATATAAAGCCATAAATTCAAGATCTACTATTTAAAAAATTAAATTTGAGTATATATAATTGAGTATTCTAATAAATACATAATTCTGAACTGTGGTTTAAGGAGTAAAATGTCTAAATAACAGTAAGCATCCTTTATTTAAATTATGATATAGATAATTGAAAAGTGTGTATTAAAACAAGCAGAAAATCCTATTGAAGTAATTATTTTCTACTGATTTATGAATTATTCTTAAATATATCTTTAATTATATATGTTTTTAATGGATAGTGTTATTTGCAGGTACTGTACCTGCGGATAACACGTTATTTGCAAGTACAGTACATACGAATTATAAGTTATTTGTAAGTATAGCAATGGATAAAACGTTATTTACAGGTATTTTCCATTCTGTTATTTTGCACACTTGTGAATTTTAGATGAGAGTACAATATTTTAATATTTTTAGGGCTTAATTATCAGTTAATCAGTAAATTCAATTAAACATTCAATACGGGTGGCGCCATCTATTAGTGAATTTGAGAACAAATCAGCACACTTTTTCTATTTTATAGTCTTTAATATATAATGCATTTTGTTTGTAATAATGAATTATAAATTAATGACTAAAATGCAGAAAATAAATGTAATTAAACAATTCTACTTTTTTACTACTACACACTAATAAAAAAAGTGCTTTTAAAAACAGCTTTTAATCTTTTTAATTTAGAACTTATGCATTCATTAGAAGTAAATTGGAATAAAAGTTATTTTAAATTTGTCTGATAATAATTTGGGTTTCGAAAAAGGATTAAAATTAAAGGAAATGCTGAATTTCACAGGCATAACTTTAAAAAACATTATCCGAATAGCAAACTGCCGCACAAGTTGCAATAGCAACATCCGACAGGATTCGAACCCGCATTCTGCAAAACGGGAAGCTGGTGCTCTAACAACCGTACCAGCCAGACTTCTACATAGAATCGTACGTGGATAGTTACTTTCATATTTTTAGCTCTGTCTTTTGTTAAAGCTTTAAATGGCAGTTAATTAAGCCCTTTTTTCAAAGAAAATTCACATTTTTGTTGAAGTTTTAAAACAATTAACATTGGTGTTAACGAAGATTTATACTATAGACTTTGGATTTCCGTTAACTGCAAAGAGTTTTTAAAATTCCTTGATGATGAATAACTCATGTTTTAGGATATACAGCCATTCATAACTAGAAATTTGATTTTTTTATTAAATAGTTGCAATTTCATCAACAAACGCTTCAAAAATATTTTGAAGCGTTTACCGAAAATTAAATTAGAATCATGGGAAACCAGATAACAGAAACCAAAAGCATCTCGGGTGTTTCCGCTGAAATAACAAAAAATCTCGCAAAATAACATTAAATTTCATAATCTCAAGTATAAAAAAGAACAATCTTGTAGAAAATAGGAAAAATAAACTCCTAAAAATGTCCTACAGAATGATTTTGAATTTAACAGTACCTACAAATAATATTTTATCCGCAGGTACAGTACCTGCAAATAACGAATTATTCGTAGGTATAGTACCTGCAAATAACGTTTTATCTGCAGGTACAGTACCTGCAAATAACATTTTATCCGCAGATATACAGTACCTACAAATAATCACTTCCATTTTTAATTATATGCAAAAACATTTGCATGTATTAATTGATTTGGGTCTCTAACTTGAACAGTTTAAGTTAACATACATGTTTGTATCAAATACTATACTTAAATAAACTTAAATTTTAAAAAATCTGATTTAAATAAAAAGAAATTCATTTTTTTTTTTTTTTTAATTTTAAAAAAAAAATCATGATTTTTATCAACCCTGGTTTGGAATAATTTATAACTTAGAAAGTCTTAGAAAAAAATTGAATAAAATTATTCTTCAAAATGATCGAGAATTATTTCAAAACACGCATTTACTAGTATGTGTTTTAATATAAAAATAAATTATTATTTAAGGTAAAAATGATATTTATATTTATATCATTAGGTAAATATTATTATTATTTATTCATCTGTAAACATTTGTTAATAAAAATCCACATTCAGTAAACGAAACTCCGTATTTATCAATAGCAGACTTACGGAGAGAGTGGCTGTTAGCCCCAAAATGGCGGAAGATTGAACATACCGCTACTTAAGAGACGTATTCAGGGCTTTAATTGACAAAGACCCCCCACCCACCCTCTGTGTTTCTGACCCCATGTTCTATCTCGAAAATGACTTGTTTCTGTAAGCCGGACCTATCCTTAAACTTTGTAAACGACTTTTCGGCACACCCTCTATAAGAACAATTTCCCTCAATCGAAATATCATTCTTTCTCTGTGACCTAACCACTGCATAATATTGATGAAACCTGATTTTCTTTATGTGTCTTTAAAAAAATCATGATAACAATATTACCCTAGAGCATGTTCTGTGTATTTTAGTAGAAAATGCAGTTATGTAATCATCAAAAAGATATTCACTGTAACGTAAAAAATAAAATTTCGTCATTGATGCAAATTTCTTAAGCGTTTGTTTGTCGATATCAGATACAGGAATTATTTGACTAGACAATAAGAACAACAATATCTGTTTCTAAATGACGAGCACAGATTCTAAAATGGCTTCTTATCTTCTTTTTTTCTCCTTTCTTATTCTGCTTAAGCTATTTCTCTTGGTTGGATTTCTTTAATAGACTCGCTTTTGTATTGGATCGAAGTAAGCACTCCCGAGTTAGTTCATGTTTTTTTAAGCATTTTTCCGTATTTCCCATTTAATCAATTATATTTCAGACAATCTGCTTTTTCATTATAAGGGGGAAATAAATATATTTTGTGTACTTATCTAGACCTCTGCTAGGGCGTAAATTTGGAACGACAATGGGTGAGGGGCAAACGATTTACATACGTTACCGAAACAGTCTTGTGGATAAGGGTGCTTAAATACAGGGTGATCACTAAAGTCCTGGTCACCTCCCCTCCCGTTGAACTTCAGAACAACGACAGCTGTAGTCATATAAGTGGTGTCTGTCTAGTCATAGTGAAGTGGCTATGTGCTACGCAATTATACAATTTACAGCACTACCTAGAGGCTAATTTCGGGGTTAGCGTTTTTGTCTCGAAAGTGGAAAGAGATAAGGGTGGGGAGTCAATAGCTAAGTTGCAGAGCATCATCGATTTAGTAAGAAAGGACGCCTTTCGCAATCAAACGGTTAAATTAAAGACATAAAATATGGAATTTTGTCGAATTCCAAAATGATGACAAAACAAAGTTCCGAAGAAATGAGCGTAGCGTGAGCGTTTTTAGTATACTCATTTATTATTTTTTCTAAAGTGCTTTCCATCACCCGGAATAGACAAGATTTGGGACAAAATCCGCTGTGCATTTAGCCTGGTGCACAATAAATCTGTCTTCGTGCGCCAAACCACAAGTTGAAAATTTGAAGATTGCAGTATCAGCTCAGACACTGGCGAATCCAGGATTTTGGTCTGGGGGAGGTTGAGGTCAAAAAAATTTTGTATCGTCTTGACCTCATGGCTTATGTAAGTCTCAAAACACTTTAACTTTACTCACCTGACAATAAAAATCACGAAGGACACTACAATACTTTCAATATTTTAATAAAAACACGATGAAATAACTAGGCAAAAAAATGTTTTCGACCGCGTTAACGCTACAATTACGAGTGAAATGACTGCAAACGAGGAAACATTTTCTAACCTGTAAAGCCAGAAAGCAATGTTGCCACGTTTTATTTTTTAAAAGATGTTAAGAACAAACAGGTGTAGTAATTTGGAAAAAAATAAAGAATTTTGGTTTCACTTTGGGGGGCTGCAGTCCCATAGCACCCCTCCCCGTATTCGCCACTAAGATCTTCCCATGGTTTAAAATCATGATGTCTATCTCAAAATGGTTTTCATGTTGTAATCAAATCTATAATTTCAAACAAACAAATAACATGCAAAATTTTTGCGTAAGATATGAGATAAATTCAAGCAAATGTTTACAAAATTATGCTTAGTTTTGATACTTTACTTTGTATATCAGAATTTTTTTCTGGCTAAAGTTTGGCTTAACTTAGTAAAGACGGCTTTGCAAATCTCATCTTCGTATACATATGTTCTTGAGATACATTTCAATATCTGTGATAATGAGAAAATCTATTCCAACTGTAAATGCAGCTTCTATGTATATTTTCGAATTAATAGGCAATTAAAGATTTCTCAATAAATATAACCTATACATGCAATCTAATTTATTAGAGTCTAATGTAGCTTTATGTAGAATTATTGCTTAGCAAATCCTTTCAGCAGGCCTTTATATTAATAAAGCTAATTTTTGGTTATAAAAATCGAGAACGTCAATGGCTTACAATTTCGAAAACATCTCTTAAATAAGAGGAGTTATTTCTGTAAAGTAATAACGAATCATTCACTTTATCAGTTTCCATCAAAATATTTACTCAGGAAAAAATATTTTAAATTTTTTAACTGCTTCTGAAAAAAGTATATCTCAGCATAGCGAGGTCTGGCTATTGAGTTATAAATACCAACCAATTCAAAGGAAGGACTAAATTTAAACAACCCATTAAAAAGTTGTTTTTTCACTTTAAAAAACTCAAACGACTTCCTGGTGATAAAAAATGTGAAATTTCAATTACACCTTTCTAATTTTTGAATTCGAAACTTATAATTAGTAGTGAATTCAAGAGCTCCTTGGATTGTGAAGGACTTTTAATTTTGTTTTTATTAGTGCGTCAAAATTACAAAAGATTTGATTTAATATTGTAGGAGTCTTTAATTAGCTACTTTTGATATATTTCTGTCCTGGTCTTCACTGCTTCTTAGATTATTCTTTAACTGTGTTTACCTTATGGAGAATTTTTCATTACGCAGTTGTTTCATAAAGAAATACGAGGGTAAGTATTTAAGTAAGTCACAAAATATAAGAAAAAAATAATTTACCATGATAATCACTTGTAAACAATTTTATTTTTCGACATAATCTCCACCAATGTTGATGCAATTATCCCATCGTTTTATCAGCGCTCCAATTCCAGCTGCATAAAATTCTTTGGGTTGCTGTCTCATCCACAGTAGGACTTCCTGATGAACATCTTCATCATCTGCAAAGTGTTTGCCTCCAAGATGTTGTTTTAGTGAACCAAGCAGATGAAAATCGCTTGAGGCTAAATCTGGTTGGTCAGTGCTACAGCATACACCTTACAGCCCAGACTTAGACCCTAGCGATTTCCATCTGAAGGCGACGATGAGATGATGACAACGTTCAACACGAAGTCCTACTCTGGATGAGACAGCAACCCAAAGAATTTTCTGCAGCTGGAATTAGAAGGATGGGATAAGTGCAGCAACATTGGTGGAGATTATGTTAAAAAATAAAATTGTTTCCAAGTGATTATCATGGTAAATTATTTTTTCTTATCTTTTGTGACTTACTTAATGACTTACCCTCGTACTAAATACTTCCTACTCATAATTTAACTTTCTAAAAATAACTTCCTGCTTTAAATTTTTATAAATTCGGGTTTTTCTTTTGTTTACCATGATTCACAATTCTCCTGTGTAATTAGTAGACTCAGTGGCAGCGACTAGGTGGTAAAAGGGGTAGGGGGAGCAAAAAATTTACATACACTTAAAAGTACCCCTGAGTATGGTGGGTAAACAAGAAAATTTTTTAAAAAATTATTTACAAAATTAGTAGCTTTCCGGATATCGTTATAATTCCTAATTTTAGGCAGCTAAAATGAAATAAAAATTTAATTTTTTCCCATAAAAGGGGGGAGAAAGTGCTCCATCTCACCAAGTCTCCGCCACTGAGTAGACTGTTATGTATAAAGTCAGTTTAATCTTTGGGGAAGATATCTTTGAAAGAAACTTCTGTTCGTGGTATCTTTCTCTCTTTATATATTTACAGGCAAAATATAATGGGTGCCCTCACTTATCGTGGTCCAAAAGCTAATTTCTAAACCGTTAGAGATAGATATACAGTTCCAATTCAAAAAATGCTTTAAATGAACAGGAGAACTATAATATATGTTTTTTGAGTGAATAAATATATTCCTGAAAAAGTTACGAAATCTAATTTTTTATACAGGCCCCCGGTCCTATCAATCATAGTTAGTCAAATATTCTTTTCACTCTAACATTTTAAACAGAAAAAAGTCACACTCTTCAGCGACTAAAACTAACTGACTTATAGAGCTTTGAATATCGCTGACTTAGACCACTTTACACCATTTCTATAGCCGTCTTGAAGACGATCCACCAATCAATGCGCATCACTTGCTCGACGGGGCCGCTGATTGGTTAAAAATCATGAAATTCAAAGCTCCATAACACGCTCAATTTTTGTCGCAGAAGAGTGGGACTTTTTTGTTTAAAATTTTAGAGTGTTGAAAATATTTTACTAAATATGACTGATAGGACCAGGGTACCGTATAAAAAGTTAGAATTCGTAACTTATTTATAAATATATTTAGTGACTGAAAAACATAAAATGTAATTTTCCCCTTCATTTAAAGCATTTTTTCAATTGGAATTATACGTCTATCTCTAACGGTTTAGAAATTAGATATTGGATCAAGATAAGTGTGGACACCCTGTATAATCTTACCTTGTGCTGTGATAAGACAAGCTTTTTCTTCCTACAAGATGTGCAATTAATTCTAAAATAAAATAAACATGCCGCATGGATGTGTAACCAGAGGCCGAATTTGGTAATATGAAACAACAGGCGCAAAAATGTTTTGAGGGTCCTTCTCCATCTACTGTCGTATATTCAACGTCGGCTTAGCACTACGATGTACGCTGATAGATTGTGCGAAAAACCGTCACTGTGTGTAAAGCGCGAATGACTCTTTTTCTATCCAAGAATTGACTTCATTATTTTGCTGTCATGCGGCTATTAATAAATTAGAATGGAATCTTTAAGACATGACATCCGAACTTGATGAAAGAGGCTATAACAGAACGATGTGTTCTACCCTTATTGGTCTCATTTCGCCTTAGTCATGGATTTATAAATACTACTAATTATATTTAACTCCCTGATTATTTAGGTAGCTTGAATAAAATAAGCTTGAAAGGAAACATTAAAAAATGGAGCTAGAATTCGACTAATGATGCGACATCAGAATAGCGAGTTTTGTGGTTTTGCCCAAGAAGTTTTCAGTTTCTTTAGCCTATTGGACTGCCATTAACAATATTCAATGTAACACCATTGAGTTTAGTTTTGTATGTTTCCATATATTTAGAGATAAATAAATAATGGATTCCTCTATCTTTTTAAAATCGAACTACAAATTTTGGACAAGCAAAAAATGGCTAATCGAACAACTAAAGTTGGACAGAGGAAGTAAAAGTTTTGCTGGATTCAAGTACAGAAGGTGTTCGTCTAAGGATATCAGTAATTCGCGTTCGCTGACAATGCTTACTACACGAATCAACAAATGACAATACAATCCCATTCTACAAATCTTACACGCAATGTCGTTTCTTTTGTGTTCGCTTTGTGAAAATTTCGTTATTCGCTGCAAAAATACAAAAAAATCTTTCTCGGAAATGTTTGTTGCCCGATTAGACCTTAATCTGAAGTCTGAAATATTCTTTAAATACACGAAAAAGAAATATAATTTATCTTGAATACTTTTAATGATTTCAAAATTTTGTAACATTAGGAGATAAAATAAGGCCTAGTAACAAAAAATTCCAATAATTTCATTATTTATGATAGACTGGGGAAAAATTACATGTGTTTTGTTTTCATTTTTCTTTCTATTGATACCTGATTTTCTTCATTTTCCAATTAATTTTTTCAATCCATTATGGAGTCTCTTTATATGGAGGGTTCAAAATTAAACTGAACCAGGTCCAGGCACATTTTGTACTAACACTGCCGTGACATTTTAGAAATGTTATATATTCCGTGCAATAGTGATTCAAATCTATAGTTCAGTTTGTATCCTCTAGGCAGCAAGAACATTTAGAAGTCCACTGTTATTTTAAATGGAGCTAATCAACTTTGGAATCTGTCTTCTTGGAATTGAATCTCTTGTACTTAGTTCACTTTAACTGTAAACCCTATATTAAGAGATAATTTCATTTATCTTTTATACTAGAATATTCATAAGAAAACTTTCACACCTAGTTTCTTCAAACAACGTAAATACTTTTAAAAAGTACGGATTGAAATATTTTTGAAAGAGAAAAGAGATGACTTCTTTCCAAATTTGTATATTTTTTATGTTTATTCTCTTCGTATCGCGCCTGTTTTATTTCTATTATTTATTTTTATTTACTCTAGTTTTAAAATGCCTGCATAGAAGCAAATATTTATTTTAGAAGTGCCTGGTTCTTAGTGTTCTCTGATTTAAGGTTGATACTTTTTATTCATTAAAGTATGATTTACTTTATATTTTGAAAATTTATTTACGTTTTTTATAAAAATTTTGTTGGATTTTCAAACGCTAACAGGCGAAACATGTTTCGCTTCAGACGGAAAGTTCTTTGAATTCTTATTTTAAATATTCCAAGGTTTGATGTTGATATTACGGCCTACTTGCCATTATCTTATCAGACATGTTGCTTACGATATGTGCGTATGCATGCAACTAGGCTGTTGTGCTATTGTACATTTATATTCTATTAAATATGCGCTGTACAATTTATCTGGTGCATACTTTTTTTTACTTAACTCATCGGCAAAGACCCCCTCCGCCCTCTGTGTTTCTGACCCCATGTTCTATCTCAAAAATGACTTGTTTCTGTATGCCGGACCTATCCTTAAACATCGTAAACGGCCTTTCGAAGATGAATAATTTCACAGAAAACGAATGATTTCTCTCCATCTGGATATCATTCGTTCTCTCTGACCTAACCACTGCGTAATATTGATGAAACTTGATTTTCTTTATGCGTCTTTTAAAAAAATCATCATAACAATATAGCCCTAGGATGTGTTCTGTGTTTTTTAGTAGAAAAATGCTGTTATGTTATCATCAAAAAGCTATTCACCGTAACGTAAAAAAAATTCATTGATGCAGATTTCTTACGTGTTGTTTCATGATAACAAATGCAGGAATTCCTTGAATGGACAACAATAACAGTTATTTATTCTTAGAAACGGTATATGTTTCTAAACACTGAGTCTAAATTTTTTTACGAAATTCTCTTGCATAATGATTCATAAGGGGACATACGACTGTTAAACCTCGAAAATTTTCGATTTTATGAAAATATATATATTATTCTCCTGTCTTTTCTGGACAATTTAAAACAATCCGCGTTAAAAAATTCTAATAATTATGAAAGTTATGAAGGAAAATGTATCAGCTCTTCAGCCCAAACATTGAATATGTCCTGTCCATATCTTTAAAGCGCTATATCTCAAAATGTGTTTTTTTTATTTTGCGCGCACGTTATCTCAAGAACTATTGGATATTCTTACATTACCGAATATGTAATTTGCTTTGTTCTACAAATTGGACCACATTTTTGTACATATTTCTCGGAAGAAGTTCTTTTGGGAGGGTTAGAAAAGTTGAAATAGTAATTATTGTTAACATTTTTATTTTAAATTGGTATATAAAATAGAAGTTAAATTTAAATGTTAATAAATTGTGGTTCGGTTTCTTAAACAGACTGTTTGGATTACTTAAATACCCAAAATATTGTGTTTAGATAAATATTTTATCCGTAATTATTCGCGCAACGCGACTATCTCATTTTTTTCTCCAAAAATTATACCCATATTTATTACTCTCTCAAATAAATACATATCAATATGAAGGTTTGAAAATGTGTGTGCTGTAAGAGAAAGAACAGATAGTTTTCTAGAAAAAAATGTGACTCTGTGAAGTGCATTGTTTCAGAGATATAATGTATCGAAATTGTCTGTTTTCCACCATTTTTTCGAGCTTTAAGAGTCGTATGTCCCCTTAATAAATGTATGCATAAAGAATTGAGGAAACAAAGGGTGTAGGTGGAACGTGTGATTGACTTTTGTCTACGAATTTGTGAGAAATAAACCCAAAAACCAATTTTCCAAATTTCAGTTAAAACTTCTCAATAGCACAATAAGCTGAGTTTCCTATCAATCTTTAACACCAAAAGTAATTTTCAGTAGTCTGATTCCATGTAGTGTTGACTAAAATTGAATTAAAAGTCAAGAGACTATTTTGAATCGATTTATTCTATAAATTGAAATGAAACGTTTTATTCTGACATTCAACAGCAATTTCTTCAGATGAAGACACGAATAAATCTACGAATCTTTCCGAAGGCTGAACTTCACTCAAAGAATTTTCCTTCAACTTTCCTGTCCAAGTTTCACACAAGTCTTGCGAAGAATTCAAATATTTCAGACACTCGACAACTTCAAATCCTTCTGACATCGGAATTTTAGAAGTGAATCTTTCTTTGAATTGAAAAATGTTTGAATTAATTAAAAATACTTTGGCGCTGAATGAACAGTGTAAGTCCCATCTTTGGGGAAAGAATTTTAAAATTTCGAAGGAAATGTCTAACAAAAGTTCGCTGTATTTGTCATGAGGATTTTAATGAAGACGCTTTTCGTTCTCTAATAGTGCAAACATTGCGTTTACGAATCCGAATTAAATAAAGGAAGCCTATTCAAAACAGGAGAACGCTTTTAAAACTTGTCCTAAGAGTAAGAATATTTTCTTTTGGAGTCGGAAAAAATGCGCCAGAATGATTTAAAGTATGTTGCACTGCAGTTATCTGGCCCTAATATTTTTGAAGATTGAACAAAAAGCACCAGAAACATTCTGAAAAAGTTCACTTGTCGTATCAGAATTTTATTTTTGTAAGTGTTTCTAATTGAAGATATGAAGACTGCCTGTTCTTTGACGACGTTACCTACAATGGCCGTATTAAAAAGTAAGTACATATTTATAATCTTTATAATTGAATGATACATGCATAGCGATTTAATTTTCAGGACAGTATATTATGTTATGAGCTTTTTAAGAATTTCTGGCATTGTTCAAGGTAGATGAGTCTTTTGACAAGGATCAACAAAATTATTTAATTTGCAATACTCAAGACTACGAAATTTTAAAATAGTTATTAAAAAATTAACATAAATAATTTATGTACCACTATACAAAGAATGCTTTCCGAAGAAGTAAAAGTCAGGCATGAATTTTTCCCCCCGATATCCTACAAAAGTTTCGGCTACGTTTCGTCCAGAAATTATAAAGTAGGGCAGAGTACGGTACTTGATCATATGGGATACGTGAGCCAACCATTTTTTCTCTACAGCAGGTTTATTTTTCTTTCTTCAGTTGAGAACATTTAAACACATTTCTACACATGTGAAAAATAAATCAAGTAATTTGGTGCCATTTTGAAAGTATCATGAACAATAGTTCTTTTTTCAATGTCTGAAGTAAATATTAAGGTGTGTGAATTTAATTATTATTTTTTAAGCTGCAGTAGTATTCCTAGTTGAAATAATTATAATTTCAAGTACATTTTAAATTTAAAATAGTCTAAATATCTACAGGTTTTATTTAATTATATCTTGGTAAACAGAAATGGTGGTAGTGGGAATACTTGTGACACTGAGACTGGGGATACATGAGCCATAGCTCAACTATCCCTACTGGGAAATTAGTGTTCGTTAACTTTGTTATTTAGAGCATTTGAGTAGTTTATTTTTACAAAATTTTATACGTTTAAGATATATCTGAGTAGTAGGCTTTCATAAATAAAAATAATAATATAGAAAAAATCTCATTTGTCACTGATAGGTCAGGTATGGAGCAATCAAGTGAAAATTTGAAATTTATATTTGAAATCATTTCATCATTCTTCAGATTTTACTCCTATGAAGATGTCAACTTAAGTCAGAATATTGTAATTAATTTTTCTTTTTCTGGTCATATGTCTGTAAATTCTCCTGTTCCTGGGACCTCAACTAGTGAAACAACTATTTCTCCAGAGGTTGTGAAACGTTATCCAAAAGCCTTGTTTCGCATCATGAAAAGGTTTAGGAAAAGAGCTGAATCAGCTAATTTGACTTCCATTCCCGAAAAACAAAAAATTGAAGAAGAGCTATTGAAAATATCACGAAAAGAAAAAATAAAAAAAAACAAAGATTACAATTTAAATTTTCTTGTAAACTACTAAAGGTTAAAACAAAACTTTTTCCTGAAAAATCGAAAAAAATATATGAAATACCCTTACGATACATTTGATTTAGATTCTGGCAATTATTCAGTTAAAAGTACAAGTTCAACAGTGTCAGTAGATGGAAATACTGAAAGTGGTGATGATTTTATCAATAAGAAACCTGCTATTGATGATTGGCTACTGGTAAAATATACAGGGAAGAAAACCATAAAACAATTTGTTGGTCAAATTCTCAATATTCCTGAAGATGGGCTGAGCATAAATTTTCTCGAAGAGTTGCAGATTCCAAATTTAAATGGCCACCCAATTATGACCTTGCTGCCATTGATGAAAACAAAATTGAAATTATCCTTCGATCACCAAATATCACCACATAAAATGACCATATCGTTAGTTTTATTTTCACATCTGATTTTCACAAAACATTTCCGAAATAGTAATAAGCAGAAAAATTTATAATATTGTATTTTGGAGATGTTTTTCCAAAGCTAGCTCAAGCATCCCTACACTATGGATCATGTATCCCTTTCATGGGAATACTTGAGCCATAATGTGAAACAAAAAGTAAATATTTATTAATCAATAAAACTGGAAGAAAATTCCTAATTTTCTCATTTAATTTCAAAGGCAAAACCAAAATTTACACTACAATGTTCTATTATTCAACTCCTAATTATAGAAAAATTTTTAAAAATAAAATTTAAAAATGTGTTCAACTATCCTTACTCTCCCCTAATTCTTATTTTATTAAAACATTCAGTTGCGCATTTCAAATATTTGTTGGCTTGAAGAATTCATTTCTTTCCATATATATTGACTGATCGAGTTTTACTAGGAGCCGAGGTGGCCTAGTGGTCAGATTTCTGCTTCGGATTTAGTTAGTTTCTTAGTTTTTTTATAACGTCCCGTTTTGAAGCAACACGAAGTCTATTTTGGGATGGACCTCGTAATTTTGAACCACCGTCAGATGACGAGGACGACATCTGAGCTGGCAGTCCCTATCCAAACTTCCGAACCACACCAGGGATCCGTTCATCCTTGTGGACTCTAAACCCTATGGGGAAGTCGATGGACGTGGATTGTGGGCACCACACCAGGGGGAGGACTCTTCGGGTTTGGAGGCTATTTCGACCAGGCCAGGTCGACATCCACTGTGGCAAGAAAGATCCACATTGGATGTCAACCTGGTGCATGTTAAATCTAATGCGTCATATGCCCTCCCACTGGTGTGAAGTGGAAGTTTGGAGAGAGGTCTCCCGGCTCAAGTGTTGTCCTTGTTCATCTGACCACGGTACAAAATTACGCGATCTGTTCCTAAGCAGTCCTAGTATTGCTTCAAAACACGGCGTTAATATCTAAACTAATTAAAAACAACGCTGGGCTTTAGGAAATTAGAATGAAAATTAAAGATAGTCGCATAAATTCAATGAAGAAAATTTGCAGATATCCTTATTCAGGCTAGATTCTATTAAATCACTATTATTCGCGCAAACAAATCTTATATTTCGAAGCTTTAGTTTATTTGTCACTGAAACTTTTGAAGGTAGGGTCTTATCAGTGATTTTTTTAATTTCATTTTTTTACCGTTAACTGCCAAAAGTTAGGTGAAGCTACAGTTTGAAAATAGGCATTTTCTCAAAGTTTCATTTAGTTTTTAATGAATACCACAGAAACACCAGTGAAGTTTTGATGCATAGAATCATATTAAACCAGTGGGAGTGGCCTCCCCTAAACTTTCTCATATACTTTTCAAACATTTGTCATTTACGTCCCCCCTGCGTTGATAAAAAGTTCGAACCAACTGTAACCCAGAATGCAATGACTATCAGAAGGTTTTTCATTGTATATTATAGTGGTAGTAAAATATTGAGGTGAATAATCATATTCAAAAAGATACGCATGCATTAAAACTTCGCAATATTTATTTTTTTTATCAAACTCTAGCAATGCGAGTTCCTCGTGCGGAGAAGAAAACAGGAGAATAGCTTGCTCGCTGAATAGCTTGCGCATGCGCAGCGATTGCTTCCAGTACGCCAGTAAAACGAGACGCCCTAAATGTTTGCTTCCTTACAAAATCTCGCCGCCAGAATTGGTTTTTGGCAAACTGCCAAGTTTCCGGAGTGTCCCTTCTTTGCACAGGCATTTCTACCACTACGCATGCGTATGGAGTTAAACAAGTATGCGATTATACAGACCGACAGACAGTCAGCCCGTTGACGGATTTGGCCCAAAATTTTATGCGGACCTACATTCATGACGATAAAACTGTGTATGAAATTTTATCCATCTGGCTTTTCAAGTTTTTGAATTATAGCGTTCACATGACCTCGAACATACAGACAGACAGACTTCCCGTTGACGGATTTTGTCCAAAATTTGATAGAAACCTGCAAATTATGTTTAAAAACCACATACCAATGATATAACTGTGTTTTCGTGTGTGTTCTGTAAAAAGTCCCATTAGATCGGCTTTGAGGAAAACCTCATTGAATGCTTCCATTTAACATGGCTTGTTTCATATGTCTAAATATAGAGTCTTGTGATCAGTTTTTCACTTACTTCTACCTTCTTCTCACTAGAGTACTGAAATTTTGCATTTGTTGAAGGATTAATTTTAAATGAATTCTGATTACATAATAGTGGTGCCATCTGGTAATGAATTTGAGATAAATTGGTAGCAAGATTCCATAGCATTTTTGATAATGAATTATGAAATATATTAATGACTGGAAGTAAGAGGTAATAAAAATAAAAAAAGCTTTAGAAATAGTCTCTTTTATTAGTGCATTATATATATATATATATATATGTGATATTTTAATTTTTTAACTTTCCTAAATAATCTTAACGACACCTCATTTTAAATACTTCTACTTTCATCATAATTAACGCACTACAACTTTCCTTTCAAATCACGAGTTTCAAGGGGAAAATCCCTTTCCTGAGTACTTAAGCGTTCTGCGCATTCATTTCTCCCCTTTTTTCACGCCAGCATGTAATCATTCAACAACAACGCGCCGGGCGGGCGTAAAAACTTCTAAATTCTGGTCATGGAGCTGCCAATAAATGAAATACTTTTAGCTATGAAGAAATAAAACCTGATGCATAAATAAAATGAAGATCTAAACAAATTCGTCTCTTCCTTGATGAAAATGGACTGCCTTTTCTCCTTATATAAAGCCTGATCTTACATATATATATATATATATATATATATATATAGAATGGAAGGTTAAAAACTCGGCAGTATGCAAGGGGTATGAAAATTAAAATAAAAAAGGCTTAATGTTAAAACAAACACAATTTATTAATACAAATAAAGATATTTACAGTTAACAAAAGGGTTTTGAGAGCAAATCATTTACTGCTAGCAATTGCTATTAAGACTAAAACTAAAGATATTAGTGACGGTGAGTTAAGAGCCGTTTGGCTTAATAAAAGCAGTTACAAAGTCATCGCATAGCCACATACAACCACATACAGCCACGCCCGTCTTCGGATCTTGCGACACAGGTCTTGCGCTCTCGACTGTGCAGGAAGAATTGGTGGTCCCCGTTTGTTCTGGAATGCACTTCGTTCGGTTTTCTCTTCAACTGTCCTTCGACGGCGTTTGGGCCGTTAAGTGCTGCCATCTGGGTGTAAGGTTTTAAATTAAATTCGCAGAGGAGAAAAATAAGACGTAAATTCTCCTCTACAGCTCGGCCAGACTGACAGATCGCAGCCCTCGCTGATTCTTTATACAGACAATTAGCCAAGTTGCTTTGCAATTAAGTGGCAAAATAAAGAATTAATACTTATGCCACAATTATTTAAGAATTTTAATAATAAAAGAGCAAAATTTCAAAATGGTATAGCAAACAACAACACACTTTCAAAATGATTATACGTTATATTAAGGAAATATAATACAAGTATAAAAAAACACTATAACGACATGTTAGAAAAAAGCAAGTCTCATTTTGTTAAAAATGGTATATAAAATGAAGCTAAGGTTTTCTAAATATGTGTTTTAAAAAAAATAAGAAGTGATACTTGATAATACTAGGGCAATTCTTTTTAATTGAAATTACTAGAAAAATATTTCATCAGCTTAGCTGATGTACTAGTAACATTAGTATGAAGGACCTAAAATTTGGACCTAAGTTTGAGTCTTTGGTACAGGAATTAAGTCCTTTACGACACTTGTGGGTTTTTTTTTTTCTTCTTCTTCTTCCTTTTCTTGTCATAAGTATCTGTATTTTGATTTGGAGTCTTGTCATTTACGTTGAGAATTTCATCGGTGTTGGTCTTCTCTGTTGCTCTGGTTGGTTATGGTTGAGCAGGAGGAGACACTGTTGTCTTTGGTGGTTCAGATGCAGGTAGATCATCAACTTCAATCTCTTTGCTTTCATCTCTTTCTTTTCTCCTTTTCTTGTTCTTAACCTTCTTTTTTTCAGTAGTCAATACACTTATCTGTTCTGTCACTTTTTCCAACTGTTCTTGAGGGACTTTCGGCCTCTTTAATCTTTCTTCTTCACTGTCTTCAGAATCACTATCTGATGAAGAATCAGATGACAAATCATAAGATTCACTTTCTGTGGAATCTTCAGTTTTTTCAGGATTCGCATTGACATTACCATCAGGGGCATCAGATTCATCTGGCATGTTAG